>CP139505.1:180157780-180323892 GCA_021014915.2 Artemisia tridentata subsp. tridentata
CTGATAGTAGTTGTTACTGCGGGCATTGTTAGTTGTTATCCCGTATGTTTAGAATGTTTGTTAGATTTATTTTTAGAAGAGATCATGTTTATCTCTTCACACGTTTTCTTGTATGACGGGTTAGGGTTAGGGTTTCTTGTCATTATAAAAGGAACACCCCGTCTATGAGTTTCATATATCTTTTACAACTTAAACAATCATCAATAATAATATCCTTTAGTTCATTATACGATCCATAGAGGATCATAGTATTAGTTCTTTTCTTTTCTTGTTCGTATTCAGAGATTCTCTTGTAGTGTGCTTGTGATTACATAGGCATCCTACCGATCCACATAGGCTCAAAGATCTAGCAGGTGTGTTAGATTTAACATAAATTTTTTTGAATTTTAAATTTTTTTTTGAATTTTTATAAATTTTTCGGATTTTTAAAACTTTTTCGAATTTTTATAAATTTTTTCGAATTTCTATAAATTTTTCAAATTTTTCGATTTTTTAAAATTTTTTGAATTTTTCGAATTTTTATAAGTTTTTTCGAATTTTTATAAAATTTTCGAATTTTAAAAAAAATTTTGAATTTTTATAAATTTTTCGAATTTTTAAAACTTTTTAGAATTTTTATAAAAAATTAATTTCGAAAAAAATTAATTTTTCTAAATAAATTAATTTCGAAATTAAGTTTTTAGAAAAAAAATAAAAAATTAATAAAGGACTAAGTTTGTAAAACGTCGCACAACACAGGGACCAATTGTTGGGCTATAAAAGTCAAAGTACTGCTACTCAAGTCAAAGTACTGCTATTCGATTAAAGTACTGCTGCTCGTTAAAGGACTGCCATGCAAATAGTTTAAGGACTAATGTGTAATTCTAGAATATTCGTATTAGATTAGAGTTATAATTAGAATTTACTTGTCGTTCAAGTATTGTAAACCGACTAGGGTTTTCCTTGTGCCTATAAAAGGATCCCTAGGTTGGCATTAGAGATATATGTGTTTTAGAGAGACAAGTATATGCGATTAGTGATATACGATTATTAGAGTTTAGAGTTTGTTAGTGAATCTGTGTAAGAAAGCAGGTTCAAGGTTTTAATAATATTCAAAGTCGTTTATTAAATTCTTCTTAGCTTTGTTGAAGTAGATTCCGCATACTTAGCAAAGTATATCAGTGTTTCACTATTAATAGTTTTGAATTCATTCAAAGCTGTTAAACCGTAGACAAGCTACAAGTTAGTTTGGTCAGAGTATATCGATCCAACAAGTGGTATCAGAGCTTGTGTGGAGACTCTGATTAAGAAGAAACCCTTAAAACCGATTTATCAACAAACCCTTAACAATGTCGACTGAAGCTGCACCTATCCCATCCATCACCTCACTTAGAATTCCTATCATCAAGAAGGGAGAATATGATCTCTGGAGCATGAAGATGAGACAGTACCTTGCTATTACTGACCATGCTCTATGGGATGTAATTGTCAATGGTAATGTTGTTCTTGATGAACCTCTACAAATTGAAGGACAACCCAAACCACCTCAACCACCCTTACCAGCAGCTACAAAGAGAAATCAAGATAAGGCTCTCAACATACTGCTGTCTGCTATTCCTGATGGTCACCTATTGAAGTTTCATGATGCTAAGGATGCAAAACAATTATGGGCTGCTATCAAGACAAGATTTGGAGGTAATGATGCTTCAAAGAAGATGCATAGAAACTTATTGAAGCAGCAATTTGAAACCTTCACTGTTGGTGAAAGAGAAAGTCTTGATGCTGCCTATGACAGATTCCAAAATCTACTTAGTATGCTAGAACTATATGGAGCAGAGGTATCTGTTGAAGATGCAAATTTGAAGTTCTTAAGGAGTCTGCCATCTGTCTGGCATGTGGTTGCTACTATGATTAGAGGCCAACCTGGATTAGAGTCTATGGACTTTGATGATCTCTATAACAATTTGAAAGTCTACGAGCAAGAGATGAATGGTCACAGTTCTCAGAAAACTCACAACATAGCTTTTGTATCTTCTGAAAACAGAAGCAGTACTTCCACTAAAAGTACTGCTTATCCTTCTCAAAGTACTGTTGGTGATTCACAGCATGTTTGCACAACCACAACTACCCCCAACCCATCACCAACAAACAACACCAATTCTGATGAAATTGTATGTTCCTTCTTTGCACAACAAGCCACTTTACCTGTTACCTATCAAGAAGACTTGTTGCAGATTGAAGAAGATGCTTTAGAAGAGATTGACATAAGATGGCAAGTAGCTATGATCACTGCTAGGATCAAGAAGTTCATGAACAAGACAGGAAGGGGAATTGATTTCAAAGCCAAACAAGGTATCACTTTTGACAAATCTAAGATTGAATGTTTCAATTGTCAAAAGCTTGGACACTTTGCAAGGGAATGCAAGTTTGCAAAATATCAGGCAAACAGGATGATTGAACAACCCAAGGTTGAAAGAAAGGAGGTTCCTATTACTGAATCACAACCAAAAGCTTTGGTGGCTCAAGAAAATTTAGCAGAAATTGACTGGAGTGCTGAATTTGATGATGAACATGTAACCTATTCTATGGTTGCAATGGAAGAGTTTGATTGGGGCACAGCTTTTGATGAGGAACCTGGATATGCTGCTTTGGACTCAAGAGATGGTCTTGGAAGCTTTGACTGGAGCATGGAGGATGAAGATGAACCTGTTCAGATTGCTATGGTAGCCACTTCACCAAGTTCATCCAATGTCTCTGAGGTATGCTCTAAGTGTAATGATGTTTATCAAAAGTTGCTTAAAGATTATGTGACTGAAAGAGATAATTGTAGAACAGCTAGGTCTGAGGTAGCTGGTTATCAATTAACTTTAGAGTCAATGGAAGCCAAAATTTTAACACATGAAAATAATGAAATAGCTTGGGCAGAAAAATATGAGCAACAAGATTACCAATTGAAATTAAGTGAATGGAAGTTAGGATGTAAGGTGTCTGAATTAGAAAAGATTACTAAGGAAAGAGATACTTTGTTAGAAAGACTTGGTAGTATTAAACAGGCTGGTCTATCACATGTTCAATTTGTTGAAAAACAAAGAGTAATAAACAGTAGAGCTGGACTAGGTTATGATGAAGCTAGTAGTTCAGATGAGACCTCACCTAGTGATAAGGAAGAAACTCCACCTAGTGCTAAGGAAGAGATTCCACCTAGTGATGATGACCTTACAAGCTCAGAAGAAAACACATCTAGGAATGAGGAACCAATTAGTGAATCACCTCCTGAGTTTAAGAAAGATAAGGAGTATCACTCAGTTCCTCCACCCACTGGTCAGTTTCAACCTGTTAGGACAGATGTTTCTCGTTATGGTGTAGACAACCTAGAGTTTAGGAAGAAGCTTAATGGTAGAATTAGTTCTGAGAAACCTAAGAATGATTTTCAAAAGGATAATGATCAAAAGTTTCCTACAGCTTTTCAAAAACAAGCAGTACCTCCACAAACTTTTCAAAGTACTGCTGGACATTCAGCAGTACCTCCAAGAGAAACTTTTCAAAATACTGCTTACTACAGGAAACCTTTTAATCATAGAAGAGGATTTGGGAATCTGGAGAGAAAGTTATGTTATGTATGCTATAGTCCTGATCACTTGATTAAGCACTGTGACTTTCACTCAGAATACTTAAGTCAGTTTCCAAAGAAAAGACCTCCCACCCATAAGCCAAGAGAGACTAGACCAGTTTGGAATCACTCAAATAGGGTCAACCATAGTAACTTCTCAAAAGACTATAGGTACCCTCACCAGAAAAGAATGTTTTCCAAATCACCAGTACCTTCACAATCTGATAAGTCTCAAGAAATACCTTCTCAAAGGACTGATAAGTTTTCACCCACTCATGGTACTGCTCATACTTTTTCACATAGAAGACCTAAGAGATTCAATTCATATAAAAGGTCTTCCACCTCAGGCAGCGTACCTAGCTCAGAGAAACCTAAGGTCAAACGAAATTGGGTTAAGAAAGAAAGTACTGATGGGGAACAAGAAGTACTTTCATCAGATAAGGGTGAAACAGGGAGTGTTGTTGATATTGCAACACAGGACATGGGACCAACTCAAATAATCATTGACCATGCCTTTAAAACCAGTGGAGATTACATACTGAAGGAATTCAAGTATGTCACTCCACAAGGGGAACACAAGTCAGTAATGGCTTGGGTTCCTAAAAGAAACTAACCCTTTTCTTTAATGTGCAGGGCAACCCAGAGGAGGAGCTTAAAGATCATATTATTGTTGATAGTGGTTGCTCTGGCAGCATGACAGGGGACAAGGAGATCCTGTCAGACTTTAAGGCATATTATGGAGGAAGAGTTGCATTTGGTAATGATCCTGATGGAGGAAGAATCACTGGCAAAGGAACAATCAAGGCTGGATGTATTGATTTTGAGAATGTTAGATATGTAAAGGAGCTCAAGTTCAACCTATTGTCAGTATCTCAAATTTGTGACAAGAAGTATCCAATTCTGTTTACTGATACATAATGTCTCATTCTCTCCCCTGAGTTCAAATTTGTTGATGATCACTTGGTGACATTGAGAGTACCAAGAACCAATGATGTATACAGTTTAGACTTAAAGAGTCTCAATTCTGCTGGAAGAGCAACATGTTTAGTAGCAAAGGCATCATTGGAAGAAGCACATCTGTGGCACAGAAGACTAGGTCATGTTAATTTTAAGAACATCAACAAGCTGGTCAAAGGAAATTTAGTTAAAGGTTTACCTTCCAAAACATTCAAGGCTGATCATTCATGTTTGGCTTGCAAGAAGGGTAAACAACATAAAGCTTCATGTAAGAAGCTTGGGGAAAGAGATATTAGAGAACCTTTGGAGTTGCTACACATGGATCTGTTTGGACCAGTCTCAGTAGAAAGTTTAAACAAGAAGAAGTACTGCTTGGTTGTGACAGATGATTGTAGCAGATTTAGCTGGGTCTTTTTCTTGGGATTCAAAGATGAAACCTTTGATGCTATCCATGACCTGATAGTAGCCCTTGAAAATCAATTAAGACTCAAAGTAAGAGGTATTAGATGTGATAATGGAACAGAATTCAAGAACAAGCATATGGATGAATTCTATGCCAAGAAAGGGATCAAGAGAGAGTTTAGCATTGCTAGAACACCACAGCAGAATGGTGTTGCAGAAAGAAAGAACAGGACTTTGATAGAAGCAGCTAGAACAATGCCTGCAGATTCCCAATTACCTATTCTCTTTTGGGCTGAAGCCATAAGTACTGCTTGCTATGTGTTGAATAGAGTTTCAGTAACTAAACCTCAGATGAAGACACCTTATGAGTTACTCATGGGAAAGAAACCAAATATTCGTTTTCTAAAACCTTTTGGCTGTTCTCTGACTATTCTAAATACCATTGATTCTCTGGGTAAATTTGATGGTAAGTCAGATGAAGGATATTTATTGGGATATTGTACAAATAGCAAAGGATTTAGAGTTTATAACAGGAATACCAGAAAGGTACAAGATTGTCTTCATGTTGAATTTTTGGAAGATAAGGAAACTCAGAAAGGTAAAGGTCCTGATTGGATGTTTGATCTTGATCTCAAGCTCACACCATCTATGAATTATGTTCCTGTTAGAGAAGAGAATCAGGCTAATTCCAAAGAAGATGATTCACAGTACATTGTTCATGGAGTCAATGTTACACCAGAAGAAGTTCCTGACAAAGAACATGAAGTTACTGTTGAGGAACAAAGTACTGCTCAGCCAACTCATACAGTATCTGATGAAGATCAAGCCATACAAGATGAACTTAATAGGATGCTTTTCCAAGAAACTATAGCACAATCCTATGAAGATGAACAAAGGAAGGCTTATGAGGCTGCAAAGAAAAAGAGTAACTTTCAAGATACTGCCCACAGTACTTTAGATCAAAGTACTGCTGATCCTTTTGACAGTACTTCTGATGTATTAGAGCAATCAAATTGGAACAATGCTGATGATTCCAATGTTGATGATGATGATTTAGGTAATGCTAACATTCCTGGATTAGAAGAAATTGATGATGAGCTTATTCCAGAAGGTATTTTCTCCAATGAAGGCATTGATTTTACTAACTTGGAGTCTGATCTTCCAGTACCACCAACTCCTACATTGAGAGTTCATAAAGCTCATCCTCAAAGTAATATTATTGGATCACCCTCTTCAGGAGTGGTTACAAGGAACAAAGTTAAAGGGCTTTCTAAGCAACATACTGCTTTACTTAGCTTTGTTTACAAACAAAACAGGATGAATCACAAGGATCAACAAACATGCCTGTTTGCTTGCTTTTTATCTCAAGAAGAACCCAAAAAGGTAGCTCAAGCTTTAGCAGATGAAAGTTGGGTTGAAGCCATGCAAGAGGAGCTTCTACAATTTAAGCTTCAAGAAGTCTGGGTATTATGTGATTTACCAGATGGCAAAAGAGTCATTGGTACAAGATGGGTTTTCAGAATCAAAAGAGATGAACGAGGGAATGTTATCAAAAATAAAGCTAGATTGGTTGCACAAGGATATCGCCAAGAAGAAGGAGTGGATTATGATGAAGTATTTGCTCCTGTTGCAAGGATAGAGGCAATAAGGTTATTTCTTGCCTTTGCATCATACATGGGATTTCCTGTCTACCAAATGGATGTGAAAAGTGCTTTCCTTTATGGCACAATTTCTGAGGAAGTTTATGTTAAACAACCTCCTGGTTTTGAAGATCCTGCACATCCAAACAAAGTCTACAAAGTGATCAAGGCACTATATGGCCTTCATCAAGCTCCCAGAGCTTGGTATGAGAGACTCTCGAATTTTCTATTACAACATGGCTATAGGAGAGGAGCAATTGATAAGACTTTGTTCATCAAGAGGGATAAGAAAGACATTATGTTAGTCCAAGTATATGTGGATGATATTATATTTGGAGCTACAAAGAAGTCTATGGTGAAAGAATTTGAAGATCTTATGCAGAAGGAGTTTCAAATGAGTTCTATGGGAGAATTAACCTTCTTTTTGGGTCTTCAAGTTAGACAAACAAGAGATGGAATCTTCATTAACCAAGAAAAGTATGTTGCAGACATACTCAAAAGATTTGATCTTCCAAATCTCAGGCCTGCCACCACACCCATTGATAAAAATAAACCTCTAGGCAAGGATGAAGATGGACAAGCTGTGGATGTCAAGCTTTATAGATCTATGATTGGTTGTCTTATGTACTTAACTGCATCAAGACCTGACATCATGTTTGCTGTTTGCTTATGTGCAAGATTTCAGGTTACACCCAAGGTTTCCCATATGTATGCAGTCAAGAGGATTTTTCGATATCTCAAGCATCAACCAAAGTTAGGATTATGGTATCCTAAGGAGTCACCTTTTCACTTAGAAGCCTTTTCAGATAGTGACTATGCAGGGGATAACTATGATAGAAGATCAACCTCAGGAGGATGTCAATATCTTGGAAGAAGATTAGTCTCCTGGCAATGTAAGAAGCACACCATTGCTGCAACCTCCTCTACTGAAGCAGAATATGTTGCTGCTGCAAGCTGTTGTGGACAAGTTTTGTGGATGCAAAATCAACTCTTGGATTATGGATTCAATTTCAAGAATACTCCTATCAACATTGATAATGAGAGTACCATCTGCATTGTGAAGAATCCTGTTTATCACTCCAAGACCAAGCACATTCAGATTAGGCATCACTTTATTCGGGATTGTTATGAGCACAGGCTTATAAATGTGGTTAAGGTTCACACAGATGATAATGTAGCTGATCTACTCACTAAGGGATTTGATGTTTCAAGATTCAACCACTTAGTTGTGAGCATTGGGATGATTAACTACTAGGCTACATTTGAGGGGAGGCTTTAGTATTAGTTAGTATACTTTCTATTCGGTCTTAATGAAAGTATTGGTTTTAATAGTTTAGTTTAGCCTATATGTTGTATTTGAGGGGAGGCAACATTAGCTATTAGTTAGAACTTAAGCATGAACCTTTTACAAGTTCTTGGTTTTAGTTTGGAGTATCGATTGTGGATAACAAGATGGAACGTACTGCTTTGTTGCTCAAAGTACTGCTTCAGCAACGTACTGCTTCAACGTACTGCTTACGTGGACGTACTGTTCCAACGGTCAAAAATTGTGGGGCTCACGGTTAATTAATTCCTTACGGCGGAGATAATAAGTTAATCCAAACGGTAACTTTATTATTAAGAGTTTGATTTATTTTCATCCTATTTAAAGAAACTCACTCCTATTTTCCCGCCTTTTTACGTATTTGAGATCCCTCATTCGCTTTTACACCACAATCTTTTTATCAAAACACACACTCAAAGCGAATTCTTCTCTACCAACTCATCATGGCTAATCGCCTTACTGTTAGCAAACATAATATGATCGCTAATTTGGACAAGACAAGGGATAATCTTGATTTTCATGCGATCATTGATTTCTTAACTGGGTCTTCCATCAACTACTCTATTTTAGTTGACCCTGATGTTATTGGTCCCTGGATGCAAGAATTTTGGGCTACTGCAACGAAAGAAGGTGATTCGTTGATTAGGGCTACGGTTGCTGGACGAGCTATTAGGATTACTGAGGCCACGATTAGGGATGTGTTGATGTTTGATGATGAAGGGGGGGCTGTTCGTTTTGAAAAACAAGTGCTTTGGGACACTTTAAGTTATTTAGGTTATGAAGGCGATCTGACGAAGCTTACTTTTCAAAAGCCTTTGTTTTGTTCTCATTGGAAGTACCTAATTCACGTTCTACTTCATTGTTTGAGTCCCAAGAGTACTTCTTTTGATCAATTTGGTCAAAATATTGCATCTGCATTAGTGGGTTTGGCTACCGATCGAAGATTCAATTTCTCAAGACTCATTCTGGATGGTATGCTTACACATATTGGTAATGGTTCACCATTTTTGATGTATCCAAGGTTTGTTCAGTTATTCTTGAACAATCAACTTGAGGATGTCCCTAAACCTCAAAGTTTTCTACCCACTGTCAAACTTCCATCAAAGGTGTTTACTTTTCTATCTAAACAAAGTGCCAAGTTTTCTGGAACCAACACACCTTTGACTGCTCATATATTGGGAGTTGCACAAGTTGTAAGAGATGCAGAGCAAGAGCAAGAGCAAGAAGCAAATTCTGAGTCAGCAAGCCAAGAGTCTCCAGTTTCTAGAGAAGTTAGTATTCCTCAACCCACTGCTTCTCAACATACTGCTTCTCCACATTCTGTTACTAGGGAAGGTACTGCTCCTATGGACATTCCTACTCATGAGGAGTCAGACCAAGGTATGAATAATCCACCATCTCCTATTGATGATTCTTCCACAAATGTGTCTAAGCAATTTGAAGAAGAAGAGGTAGAATTGGACAATTATGCTTTAACAAGGGAGTTAAAGAGGTTGAAGAAGGAGAGTGAGGCTCAAGCTGCTAAGATAGACAAATTAAAGAATAAGTTTCAAAAATTGAAGAGGTATGTTTGGCCACTAGTTCAACACCATAGATTATGGGTGAAGTCTCAGAAGAAGGGTGGCAGGATACCTACAAAGATTTCTAAGAAGAAAAAGTCTACGAAGCAATCTTCATTCCAAATGGGGAGGAATTTAGAGAATTTGAATGAAGATGATGCTGGTTTTGAACAAGATTTTGAACAAAATGCTGGATTTATGGATGATACTCAGAGGACACCACCTGAAAATATTCCTCAAGATACTGTTGAGAGGAAGAGTGATGAAACAGAGCAAATAAATTTGGAAGAAGCTACTGTTGAAGTGAGAAGTGGTGATACTGAGGAAATAAACTTAGAAGGAGATGAAGCTGAAAGTACTGCTCAAGAAAGTACTGCTCAACAAGGTACTGAGAGGCAATTCATTGTTACACCTAGAACCTTAGATTTTGAAGAAGATATTGGTCCTTCAATTGATATTGGTCCTTCAATTCAAGTTCAAGAGGAAGTAGGTCCTTCTAAACCAGCTCAAGAAGAAGATGATATAGCTCATACTAACAGTGATGATGAAACAATTGCTGATATCATGCTTAATATGTCAAGTCAAAGAGGTATTAGTATTCATGAGGTTGAACAACAACATCATACTTCTTCTCAACCTGCGCAAGAAATAGATCCAAAAGATAAAGGCAAAGGGATCTTGGTAGAAAAGAAGAAGAAGAAGATGACATTGGCACAGTTAAGACAAATTCAGGTTGCCAAAAATTAGGAAGCAGCTAGAATATTACAAGCAGAGATAGATGCTGAAGAATCAAGAAAGAATGTTCAATCAAGAAGGCCAATTAGTAAAGCTAGAGAAAGGAATGATATGATGGCTTATCTGAAAGGTCAAGGATACACAGGTTTAGTTAGATTGACATATACAGAGATGAAGGATCTGTATGATGCTGTTAGAGAAGCTATTCAAAGAGATTTTGCAGGCATTATTTCTTTTGAAGATGACAAGCTTGAAGATAAAAGAAAGGAAAAAGCTGCTACAAGAAGCTCAAAGAGGAAAAGAGTCACTGATGAACAGCCATCAAAGAAGTTCAATGAAGCTGTTGAATTAAGAACAGACACAGTTGATGAGCTCAGAAATTATCTTAGAGTTGTTGACTTTGAGAATCCAAAATTGAAAGAAGATACTGATAAGAAGTCCAAGATATCTACTTTTTCAGTTGTAGAATCTAAAGAAGGAGATTATCTAATCTTTCATAGACTAAATGGAAGTTTTAGAGTGTTTAATTCATTATGGGATATTCTACATCTGATTGATAGAGATGATATGCTTCAGTTATATCTCCAAGTGCAAACTTATTTTGAGCATATTCCACCACAAGGAATAGGTTTGATATTGTTAGGAGATCTCACAACAATCTGGGACACAGAGGAGTCTAAGGACAGTGCTTTGTGGGAAAATCAAGACAACTGGGAGATTAACAGATGGAGATTCTTTGGATCAGTTGGGATACATGTTTTAGAGTTAGAAGATGGCACTATGATTCATATGCTAGCAGAACAAAGATATCCACTCACAAGAGATCTGATGATCAGAATGCTAGAGCATGGAATGGAAGTGGAACAAGAGGATGAAGTAGCATTGATGGTCATAAAATTATTCATCAAGTGGACTACTGAATTTGAAGATTAATGCATAACTACTGGTATGGTTTCATTATTATATAAATCTTTTGAAAAATAAAGTACTTTCTTCAAAGTACTGCTGGTCAGACAGTACTTTCTCAAAGTACTGCTTGCAGCATAAAACCAGTAAAGTCTTTTGATAAAATTAGTAATTTTTGATAAGTGCAAAAACATTTTGAAAGCACAGAGATTAAACAGCAACAAATGGTTTTGAAAGCAACAGCAGGGTGTTAGTACTTGTACTACACAACAAATGGTAATCAACTCACCATGTTTAATAAACAAGAAAGAGTTTGACTCATCATGAGGGTACGGCTCTGATGTGATTATCAAATCCGTTTTTAGTTGGCAATTTACTAAAAATTGTATGGTTTTCAACTCACCATATCTATATTAGTGAAGAGTTGGCTAGCCCACAAGATAATGGCTTTGTGGTAAAGGCTGTGGAAAACCATTATATGGTAATTAGTTCACCATGGTAGTGATTGTACTAAAAGAACTAGCTAGTCCAAAAGCAAACGGCTATTTGGTAAAGACTACTCAAATCCGTTGATAGCTGATGATTTGCTAAAAATCATATGGTTATCAATGTACCATGGTTTTTTCCTAAATCTAAACATTGGCTACTCCAGAGTTAATGGCTTTGGTAAAGAGACATCAAAATCCATTAAGTTTTCAATGATTCACCTCTCACAGGAGTTAACACACCTGGAAGTGATGAGAATAGTATGAAACTCTTAAGATCTGATGTACATATTGCCAATATGATGCTGAGTTGCTGAAAAGATCTGATGCTGAAAAGAATTGTTGCTGATGAAGATTGAAGATACTGTTTGCATTGATGATGACAAAACAATAACGAGTCAGGTTTGAAGAAACAACCTTTCCTTGAAGATAAAGTATTGAAGTTAAAGACATACAAAGAAACTTGAAATCAAGCAAGTAGAATTCAAGTTAGGGGAGGATTGTTGGGCTATAAAAGTCAAAGTACTGCTACTCAAGTCAAAGTACTGCTATTCGATTAAAGTACTGCTGCTCGTTAAAGGACTGCCATGCAAATAGTTTAAGGACTAATGTGTAATTCTAGAATATTCGTATTAGATTAGAGTTATAATTAGAATTTACTTGTCGTTCAAGTATTGTAAACCGACTAGGGTTTTCCTTGTGCCTATAAAAGGATCCCTAGGTTGGCATTAGAGATATATGTGTTTTAGAGAGACAAGTATATGCGATTAGTGATATACGATTATTAGAGTTTAGAGTTTGTTAGTAAATCTGTGTAAGAAAGCAGGTTCAAGGTTTTAATAATATTCAAAGTCGTTTATTAAATTCTTCTTAGCTTTGTTGAAGTAGATTCCGCATACTTAGCAAAGTATATCAGTGTTTCACTATTAATAGTTTTGAATTCATTCAAAGCTGTTAAACCGTAGACAAGCTACAAGTTAGTTTGGTCAGAGTATATCGATCCAACACCATTTATGTAAGAAATCTGAAAAGAATATAGGAAAGGTAGAAGGCGAGGGCAGTGTAGTCATTTCACGTTGATCAGGGACCAAACATGCAGCGAAAAGTTCAAAACGAGGACCACCAGTGCACTTTCCAAACCTTAAGGACCAAACATGCAATTTGGCCAAACATTAGGGACCAAAAATGCAATTTACTTTTCTTTTCTTTTTTTTCACTTTTTTTTTTGTTAGACACCACCTGTTGCATTGTATTTATAGTTATAAACCCACAACACTACCAGAAACAAATTTTTAACAAAACGAATGGATTTAAGATCAATTTCACAAATCAAAACAGTTTAAGTTTAATACATGTCCTAACATACTAAATACTAGTACTTATTAAGCATCACAACAAAAGTTTCGCAATCAATTGTTTTGTTGGGCTAAAGGAAAGGAGATACACAAAAAGACATGACAACATGCCAACCTTTCCTAAACACTAACATGATTGTTGATTAGATGCCACACACTGAAATGCAAGAGCTCACGATGTCATTCCAAGGCATCTAAAAAAATAACTCAATCAGTGATGATTTCTATTTATAATGAGTAGTGTAGCCCGCGCGTTGAAGTGGAGCTTTCATGTTGGCTTGTTGATGCACACCTGAAATATAAAGTTAAGCATAAGCATTTTCCTCATCCAAATATTTGAAAGTGCTTGTATACTTTTAGAAAACACAAAGAGCAAATAAGGCTACCTATATTATTATTTCTTTTAAAAAGTCATGTAAATCTATACACTCAGATGATGCTTACTGCATTTGCTTAACATGGAAGTATGTGAACAGTCCACTACCAACAATATCAGGTCCAACAGTGGATGCATGTTTTCTTGGACGCATAAAACTTGTGTGTGTGTACTTGTGCGGTCTGGCTTTTGATTTCAATGATTATTTAACCTTATCCAGAATATGATCAGGAGGTCCATGAAGCAAAAGCCTTCGTACCTCATAATCATCAGGCATCATCTTACCTACATAACTACCATATAATATGCAGCATTCATATCAATATTACACGTTATCTGGTGTATAAACAATTCCTAAAGAGAAAATATCTACATAGGAAAAATTTTCACATACCTTCTTCGATTGCATGTTCTTTCCAACACCCAACTTTAAAGCTTGAGTACCCACCTGATAACCATAAACAATATGCACTTTATGAGTGGGATGAAGTATTGCTAAAGCAATAGATAATAAGAATTTGTTGTATTTGTATAGATATATGCTTTTTAAGTTGTCGTCTTTCATGACGTGCTACAAATTTGTTGTATTACTTTCCCACCGCTACACTCACCCATAAAAAATCTTTCTTATCCATGCCTCCCAAGCATCATGAACTTCTTTATCGATACATGCATCCCATCGATAAATAGTCTGAACACATAACATTTGTTAAGTTTATTATATAACTTACACTTTAAAAGTACTTCTAATTGGTTTATTCTTTAAAGTTGTAAACTGTCAAAAGTATAAATCTAGAAACGTGTCCACAGTTAGCTACGAGAAGCTTCATCAACTTCCTTCAAAATAGCCAAGACCCATGAGATGTGTTCATAAATATTTTGAAGATCTTACGAACAAGACCTGGATTGTTAACAAACCTGCAAAAAGAAACAAAAACAGTTTAGTATGAATTTCATTCTTTTATTTGGTATTAAGATGTGTACGTGTGAACACATACTCATTTTCAATAACCCAAGTCTCCTCTCGTTGTTCACTATAGCATAAATGGAGCAAATAGTTAGCAATCCAAATAATAATAACATGAAAATCAGTAGCATAACCAAACATAATTCGCTATCAATCTTTGTCCTTTAATTTTAGATTGTTCAAAAGATTCTTTTGTTAAACTTACCCCAACACAACAAACAACAAACAAGCTATCATAGTATTTGAAAGAAAACTACAACTAAAATTCAAAGTATACACAATAAAAACGGCCAAGCTATCTTAGTCTCTAAAACAAATACACTTACATATAAACAACAAAAAGTCATGCTATTTGGGCTATTATTCTAAAAATGGCCAGAGTATACACAATTAAACACACGCCCAAAGAAGCTAGCATAGTCTCGTACTCTCGTGTAACAAATAAAATTGACATTTAAAACTAAGCATAAGTTAACATTCATTAAACATTATTAAGATGTAATGAACCTTAATAGCAGCAAAACTAATGTTCCCCAATTCCCCCATTTATATAAATTTGGGGTCACGTTAACCCTAATTTAAAAAAAATCATAAAATCACTAAGTTAACACATGAACACTTCAAATTGATTACCAAATTGAAGATATAATACAATAAAGTACCTAATTTATGGATAACTGAACTTGAAAATTGGCGTCGATGGTCCGACCGACGATTGGTGGACGATGACTAGTGATGGCTTCCGGTTGACCACAGAGACGAGAGAGGATTTTTGAGAGATTAAGAAATTAGTGTGGGATAAGTTGGAGGATATGAGATCTGAGGTCAAGGATAAAAGATGGGTGGAGGGAGGATTTGATTTTGGGGAAAAATTAGGCGGACTTGGGGAAATTTTTGAGCGGGACTTTAGGTTGTGTTTGTTTCGGCTCATTTAGATCGGAATACGTCTGAAGTCTGATTCGGTCAGACATTTTCAGATTCAGACTGTTTGTTTATTCAGACATCTGAAGTCTGAATACATCTGAATAGGGTCTGATTCATTCAGACATTTGAATATGTCTGATTACATCTGAAAAGCGTACACTTTACACCTACTTCTTTTCAATCCTTATCTCCTCATCTTGGTCTTGATTTTTTTATTAATAATCATGAATGGAGGGTCTTTTGGTTTGTTTTATAGCGAAAGGATTATTTTTTGTTTATTCAGACACTTTATAAAAACAAACATACTAAAACAATTCAGATTCAGACTTTTGGACCACTAATTCAGATTCAGACGTGGTATTCAGATTCAGACATAAAATGTCTGAATAAATAAACAGAACCTTAACTCTATTTTATAGAGTTTTTTTTTTTTTTTTTTTTTTTTTTTTTTTTTTTTTTTTTTTTTTTTTTTTTTTTTAAATGAATGGAAGGGGATGGGATGGGAAATAAAAAAAATGAGTGTTTTTGAGTTTTTTTAAGATAGAAATGTAGGGGACGAGAAAGTGGGAGGGTGGGAAGGGATGAGTTTTTGTGTGTATATGTAATCCGTTCATAATTGGGGGATCATAAGGGAACGGGTAAACTGACAACATGGGCTTACCTCAATTTTTACTGCACGTTCTATATGTTTGACCTAATTTTATCACTTCACATGAGCAAGCTTGAACACACCCTATTTGTGACTTCTTGATTGGTGACATGCTCACGTTTTGGGAAATCATTTACTCTTTGAAGATGATATGGAACAGATGCTACAAACCGACCCACCATTTAGCTGATATGGTCAATACTCTTTCCATGAGTAACACCGGGCAAAATGTTTCCATGGTCAATACTGTTTATGTCGTTTGTAGCATCTGGTGTTGGTATGTAGAAAATAAAATGTGTGTTTCCTCAAGCAAAATTCATTTAATTCTAACAGTTCAAATAACCTCTTCTGTAAAATACATGTTATGATCTGATAGGGACCAGTTGGTCGTCGTGTTTTGGGTATAACTAACAATCTCAAACCGTATTTACTCTTCGAAATCCCTATGCAATGACTTCTTGATTGGTGACATGTATGCTGTGTTTATTTTGGTTATAATATCTGGTAAAAAACATAAACGAACGGCTCTTAGTTGTGCAAAAATTAATTAACTTTTTTATATTGTTTTGGGGGTATATTGGTAATTTGGGTAGCTTCCTATCCTTTCCTTGCTACTTAAAAAATAAACTCAAGAACACAAAAATAAATAACCACTTTCTTCACTATGTCATCCCTTACTTTGCCCTTTCCATCCCCATCCCCTTCCATTCTTTAAAATTTAGACTTGAGAACAGAGTACATGGAATTTTCTAAGGTGGGTAGAGGAATATAGCCCGGCTTTGCATAAGAAAACATGGCTCTAATGGCTTAGCACATAAAGCCCGGTTTTATAATAGAGAACATGGCTCTATATTACTAATAGAGCCCGGTTTTTTCGAAGAAAACATGGCTCTATACTTTTCCAATATAAAGCCCGGTTTTCTGAAAGAAAACATGGCTCTATACAACGCAGGATCCGTTTAGAGCCCGTTTTTCACTAAAACCGGGCTCTAATAAGGGGGCTCTATTCACAAATATGTAGTAGTGGCTTATAACCACCCTACCCATCATTTATATCAAGTAATGCATTATAGTAATAGTCATCCTTCGGTTTATGGTTGCCTGGTTACCTCAACGTTAAAATGTGATATGTCATGTGTTGGAATATGTGAACTATTAAAAATCATAAACACATAAAACATCACAAAGCACGCAGCGGAAAGATCTAATGAACATGTAATTAATTAACTTAAATAAATACGTACCTTAATCGCGTAATCACCAAGAACAATCAAGAACCCTAATTAGGGTTTGATTATGTCGAACCACCTAAGGGAAAAACACCAAGAATCACAAGCTAAAATAAGCTTGTCACTCGTTCTTGTACACACGCGATAGTAGCGTTCCAATGGGAAAGCTAGGTTCAAGATCACTAATAAACCAAACACTTGATTGCTATTAGCTCAAGCCGAATTCCCTAGTGGGAATAAAAATGTCGACTAGCACAAGCAAGAGGGAGAAAGAAAAGAAGTTTGGCTTAGAGTTAGGGATACTTGATTAGGTGAAAATCAATAAACAAGTGAATTGTATTTATAGGCAAAACCTAAAACACAAAACTTGTTCCCTAAGCCATCACATAACCGACCCACCCCTCTCCATGGGTCAATCGGCCAGCCCAAACAACCCTTGTGGGTTTCTAGATTCTTCTTTTCACTTTTAGTCCTTTAACGGTCGTTATCTTTAACACCGTTAAGTACTAACTGTCGTTAAGTGTTATTAGTGAAATGAATAAATAAATATAAATATAAAATGTATATTTAATTATTCAAACCATTGGAACTCTCACGTATTGTGTGCAATCCCGAGTCTCGGGTTCGAAACCGGACATACAAATATTAATATCATTATACACAAAACTAACAGCTCCCACTTGGATAATGATTAATATTGTAATGACATGGGCTAGTCTAGCTTTAACAGATCCCAATGCCCCCAGCTCGATCTGAGTTGTGGTTCTCCTGGAAAAAACCACTTGATGATATAATCATCATACTTATCCTTTTGTTACTAATACCGCGTTAATTTGGATATGGATCTTGTCATTCCACAATTAACAGTAGTTTCTCGTTTATACTTAATTGAACAAGATTAACAAAACATCTGAACGTCTTCCAGATAGACTTTGGGCGTGCGCACGCAAACATCTTGTTAATCATACGAGTGGCCAAGCAGTATTAAACTTCAACACAAAGTTGAAGGAACAAATCCCTTATTGACTGCGAGCATAACCCTTGAACTTCGCATCATTTCTGAAAATAGCCCTTATAACTACCTTTTACGGATAGCGTTAGACTATCTCACAGAAAATGAGCTACATCCTTGGCAATTATCTGGCATCTCAAGTCAGAGGATAAATATTCATGATATACTTAATGACTATGATCCATAAAGTATAATCATGTAGTTGGGATAAGTCCTATATTCAATTTATCCAATATTGAATATCATGTGACATTGGTGTCTTAACCTTACAGTACATTCTACCAATCCTCACATTTGTCTTAGTTCAATAATGTTCCCATATTATTAATTGACAACGGACTATTTAGAATAAATAAATTATTCACGGATTTAAACATGCAAATATAGGACACAAATATTAATAATGATAATAAACGTTATCCGCACTTTATTTCATTAAAACAATAATTGTTTACACGTCCCTATCGAAATACTAATCCAACAGATTTACATGAAACTATCTGCCAAACGAAGACCAATACCCTGAGCATGATGATTAAACGTCTCCTTAGGTAATGCCTTCGTGAAAGGATCAGCCAGATTGTTATCTGTGTGAACTTTGAGTACTTTTATTTCACCATCATCGACTTGTTCTCGAACATAGTGAAGTTTCCTTTTAAAGTGTCTGGCGCCTTTCATAACTCCAGGTTCATTGGCGAATGTAATTGCAGCAGAGTTGTCGCAATATACATTTATAGGTAATTCTATTGAAGGCATCACTCCAAGATCCTTAATGAATTTCCTTATCCAAACAGCTTCTTGTGCTGCTTCCGATGCAGCAATGTACTCAGCTTCTGTAGCAGACATGGCCGTTATGCTCTGCTTCTTACTCTTCCAGTCCACAGCTCCTCCATTTATGACAAAAACGTAACCCGTCTGAGACTTCGTATCATCTTTATCAGTCTGAAAGGACGCATCGCAGAAACCTGTAACATTCAGTTCTGCGTCTGGATTTCCCCCGAAAACAAGAAACATATCTTTAGTATTCCGTAGATACTTAAGAATGTCCTTTACAGCTTTCCAGTGTTTTACCCCTGGATTCTGCTGATATCGACTGGTCATGTTTTGAGCAAATGCCACATCTGGCCTTGTGCATCTAACAGCATACATGATAGAACCAACTGCAGAAGCATATGGAACTTTCTTCATGTATGCTTCCTCTTCAGGTGTAGAAGCACACATTTCACTGCTCAATTCGTGTTTCACTTGCATGGGCAGATATCCTTTCTTGGAATTCTGCATATTGAATCTCTTCAATATTTTATCCATGTAAGCACTTTGACTTAAACCGATTAACCGTTTAGATCTGTCTCTATAGATCTTGATTCCAAGGATATACGCTGCTTCCCCTAAATCCTTCATGGAAAAACAACTACCAAGATATTCCTTAACTTCATTAAGGCTTGGTATGTCACTTCCCATGATTAATATGTCATCGACATATAGAACAAGGAAAACAGTATTACTCCCACTAACTTTGTGGTATACACATGGCTCATCGAAATTCTGAGTAAATCCAAACTTCTTGATTTCCTCATCAAATTTCTTATTCCATTGCCTGGATGCTTGCTTCAATCCATAAATGGATCTTTGAAGTTTGCATACACGCTCAGGAAATTCTGGATTCACAAACCCCTCAGGTTGCGCCATATAGATATCTTAATCTAGGCGACCATTCAGAAAGGCGGTTTTGACATCCATTTGCCAAATCTCATAGTCATAGTAGGCAGCTATGGCTATAAGAATCCTAATAGCTCTAATGTCGGCCACAGGAGAAAAGGTCTCCTCATAGTCAACACCGTATGTTTGGGTAAAGCCTTTAGCTACCAAACGAGCCTTATAGGTGTGTACATTGCCATCCATGTCAGTCTTTTTCTTAAATAGCCACTTACACCCAACTACCTTAGCATTGGGTGGAAGGTCTACTTCAGTCCAGACTTGATTATCTTTCATGGATTGCATTTCCCCATCCATGGCAGTCTGCCATTTTTCCTTTTCAGGACTAATAATGGCAGCTCTATAGCTAGTTGGCTCATCAGTTTGATCCAATAGTATAGTTTCCTCATCATCTATGTTCAAACATAGACGCTCAGGAGCCTTTGCAGATCTTGAAGATCTACGGATGGGTACCACTTCAACTTCAGGTGGAGGACCTAAACTTTCTGGTTCCACAGGAAGTGTGTTAGTGCTTTCAGAAGGTGAAGTATCTTCATGATCATTTTCAAGATCATATGCCCTCCCACTGATTTCTTGAGATATTAGATTATCTTCAAGAAAATCACCGTACCTAGCCACGATGACCTTATTTTCAGGTGGGAAGTAAAAGTAGTAACCCTTCGTTTCCTTAGGGTATCCTACGAAGATACACTTAACAGATCTTTGTTGGAGTTTATCAGGTGAGTCACGTTTAACAAACGCCTCACAACCCCAGACCTTTAAGTAAGAAAAGTTGGGAGCTTTTCCAGTCCATACTTCATATGGAGTCTTATCAACCTTCTTAGTTGGAATCCTATTCAACACGTGAACAGCCGTTTCAAGAGCATAATCCCAAAAGGATAAGGGAAGAGTTGTAAGATTAAACATGGATCGTACCATATCTAACAAAGTACGATTTCTCCTTTCAGATACACCATTTTGTTGTGGCGTATAAGGAGAAGTGAGTTGTTGCACAATGCCACACTCACCCAGATAATCCTTAAATTCTTGGCTTAAGTACTCACCACCACGATCGGATCGAAGTGCCTTAATCTTCTTTCCGAGTTGTAATTCTATTTCATTTTTAAAGACCTTGAATGTCTCAAAGACTTCATGTTTATGTTTAAGTAAATAAACATAACCATAACGACTATAGTCATCCGTGAAGGTCAAAAAGTAGACAGCACCACGTTTAGACACATGTCTAAGTGGACCACACACATCCGTGTGTATCAATCCAAGTAGATCCGAAGCCTTCTCCATATTGCTATGAAAAGGTTTCTTTGTCATCTTTCCATATATGCAAGATTCGCATTTATCAACTGAATCATCATTGATATTTTTCAAAAGCCCATCGTGTTGCAGCTTTTCCATGCGATTCTTGCCTATGTGGGCAAGACGGCAGTGCCATAAATAAGACGAGTCCAAGTTAGACTTGACTCTCTTATTCCCGATGCTATACATAGAATTATTTTTATTGGATACATGGTTATCCATGTCAATTTCAAACACACCATTTAATGAAATAGCATTAAAGTAAAAAACAGAATTTAGAGAAACAGAAATTCCATTATCATTAAAAGTATGCTTAAAACCCAAATCCAATAACAAAGAAACTAAAACGACACCTCTAACAATAGAAGGTGCGTAATGACAATTGTTCAAAACTAATATTAAACCAGAAGGTAAAACTAGCTCAAAAGTCCCTATGGCTTCTACTGCTGCACGTATTCCATTTCCCACGTACAAGTAGCATTCCCCATAGTTCAGCTTCATCGCTCCTCTAAGCCCCTGCGATGTATTACAAATGTGAGTACCACATCCTGTATCATATATCCAGGCATTTTGCTTACGAGGAAAAGAAAATAATTCAACCATAAAAATACCTGAAGTGCTGGCGCCCTGCCCAGCCTTGGCATTCTTATTTTTGCGACACTCCTCAAGCAACAATGGACAGTCACGCTTCCAGTGTCCAGGAGTGTTACAGTGGTGACAAGCAGCCGCATCCTTTTTGGGATAATCCTTCTTGGGAGGAGGATTCTGCTTCTTCGGCTTTTGCTGATAGGTCACAATCTGCTTGCCCTTGTCAGCTTTGCCTTTTCCTTTCTTGTTCACATGTTTCGGTTTACCGGGCTTAGCTACTCTACCACCTCTTATAGCCATAACAGCAGGTGTAGGAGCTTTCTTTGTGAGGGACTTCTCATGCTCAATAAGCATTGCATGCAATTCAGAAAATGTCTTCCCCTTGCAATGCATGTTAAAGTTGCGCACAAAATCACCATATAATTCCTCATTGAGGGATTTGTTGATGAGGCCAACTTTAACGTCTTCCACAAACCCGCAATTAAGTTCATCTAGTTGGTCAAGATAACCTTTCACTTTAAGTGCATGATCACTTACGGGTGTTGTGGCATCCTGCTTACACTTGCCCAAGTTGTCAAGTATATCATACAATTCAGCCATAGGTGATTTCTGAAACATACGTGTCAGTTCATCAATCATGTTTTTCGGGCTATAATTCTCAAACTGTTTGACCAGTTGATCATCCATCCCCGATAGCATGAGACAAGCCGCATCATTGTGCCTGTCATAGGTTTCATTGTACTTTCTAAGTATTTCATTAGAAGAGTTTGCAGGAGGAGCTTCTTCAAGAACCTCAGTAAGACATTCATAACGTTTGGCAATCCTAAGAACAAGCCTTAGATTTCGATACCAAGCGTTAAAATTCTTAGTCCCAGTCAGTTTTTCCTTTTCAAGCATCATCTTGAAACAGGAAGTCATGTTTGACGAGTTTCCGGGTTGGGCCATTTCTACAGAAAAAGTTCAAAAGTTAGTACTTTCGATAATTAAACATTTCAAGAAAATTAAACACCCATTGGTTTAAAAACCATTTAATTTTCTATGAAAACTAGGATCCTAATTGACGCCGTTTCATTACATCAGCTTTGGCTGCTAGTAATAAAAGTGCTCAATAAGGTACGGGATCACCCAATTGCCAATGTCAAATTGCAATTCCTAGAAATCTTGGGACTTACATTTATATTGCCAACATCAGTTGCAAAATGTAAGCATGTTTCATCCCCAATTCTTTATGCCTTGGCGCCGTTCCATTACATCAGCTTTGGCTGCTAGTAATGAAAGTGCCCAATTAAGTTAACCAACTTAAGAAACTGTAAATTGACGTCAGTTTATTGCATTCAGCTTTGGCTGCTAGCAATAAAGTACTCAATTTTACCCTTAGATGACCACCCTTTGAACATCAACATTCAGCTTTGGCTGCTAGTGATGTAGGATGAAACCTTAGGTGTTTCTTTTTGTAGTTGGGTGACATATAACTTAAATTTATAGGGTAATAAAATTTTGATGTGTTAAATCAAAAAATATGTACAAAGATGTCATGCATTCATCTTTGTATCATATATGTTTTCAAAACAAAACTATTTACTCATTCGTAGCTCAAATTATCAAATCTTTTAATTGAGGCGTTGAATAAATTACAACATTGCCTTAAGATGCTTCGTATTAGTTGTGGTGTACTTGGTAAGTCTAAAATTGACGCACAGGCGGGCGTAGGGACGACAGCTGCCGAAGCTGGTTAAAACCGTGCCCCTCTAAGGTCATAATTTAATGCGAACCAACTAGAACCCACTTTTTAGTTTGTCAATTTTAGGTCCGCCGCTTCGACCACTTAATACAGTCGCAATCAATCAACTAAAAGAATATAATTTTCTTGCTAAAACAATTAATGTAGTAAATTTATTATTGCTAGTCTCGCCTGGGAGCAAATTACCGTGCGAAGCGAACCACTGTCGGCACATAAGACTTGGCAATAATTAAAATTACTACAAAGGTTTCATAGTTATTAGTCTTATTTATTTTTATTATGAAAAATTACCCTCTTTTGTAGTTTACAATCCATCATAATATAAAACACAAAAGATCAAGTAATTCACAAAATAAATAAACACATAATAACAAATATATGATCATCCACGATATCATATAGCCACATGCAAACCTTTTTTCAATAAATCCTATTATTAATTCTATGTGAAATTTTAAATGTATGTAACTAACAAAACTCCCATTGGTTTTCGAGCTCATTGTACCCAATGGACCACAGCACCAAATAAATTTGGCCGCGTAAGTTTTAGTTAGTTAGATACCACATTGCACATAACCTTTTAATTAATATATTGAGGTCTTCCCCAATTTTAGATTTATTTAAAACATGTAGCAAACAATACATACAATTCGTCCCATACATCAAACCATGACAAAATATGCAAGATTTTGTCATGGATACCATATTAACACATAATCATGCAATCCATATATATTAATATGTTAATATCTAGTACGTATTTAATTAATTGGTGACATCACATAGTATTCACAAATTAATCCCTAAAAATTTTTCCATGCATAATCTAGGGTTTCTAACAAGTTTTTAATAAAACTAACATAAACCCTAAAAAAATTAAATGTGGATCGATCCACATATAAAAAATTAGGGTTTCAAATTAAAACCCTAGAAAATTAAATGCATGTATCTAATCAAGATTCAATTTTTAGGTTTTAGTAATTAATTACAAGTTCTAAACGAGGCTCATGATGCCACTGTTGGAATATGTGAACTATTAAAAATCATAAACACATAAAACATCACAAAGCACGCAGCGGAAAGATCTAATGAACATGTAATTAATTAACTTAAATAAATACGTACCTTAATCGCGTAATCACCAAGAACAATCAAGAACCCTAATTAGGGTTTGATTATGTCGAACCACCTAAGGGAAAAACACCAAGAATCACAAGCTAAAATAAGCTTGTCACTCGTTCTTGTACACACGCGATAGTAGCGTTCCAATGGGAAAGCTAGGTTCAAGATCACTAATAAACCAAACACTTGATTGCTATTAGCTCAAGCCGAATTCCCTAGTGGGAATAAAAATGTCGACTAGCACAAGCAAGAGGGAGAAAGAAAAGAAGTTTGGCTTAGAGTTAGGGATACTTGATTAGGTGAAAATCAATAAACAAGTGAATTGTATTTATAGGCAAAACCTAAAACACAAAACTTGTTCCCTAAGCCATCACATAACCGACCCACCCCTCTCCATGGGTCAATCGGCCAGCCCAAACAACCCTTGTGGGTTTCTAGATTCTTCTTTTCACTTTTAGTCCTTTAACGGTCGTTATCTTTAACACCGTTAAGTACTAACTGTCGTTAAGTGTTATTAGTGAAATGAATAAATAAATATAAATATAAAATGTATATTTAATTATTTAAACCATTGGAACTCTCACGTATTGTGTGCAATCCCGAGTCTCGGGTTCGAAACCGGACATACAAATATTAATATCATTATACACAAAACTAACATGTGATATGTCATGTCTTACCAATCTATGGTGGATAGATCATTCCATCTCCAATAATTTTGTTTAGATCACATGTATACGCAATAAGGTAGCATAACGTGCTTATGCCGATCTCATTTTGTTTAAAATCCGAGAGAGGGTCAGAATATTCTAAATATTTTGAAGAATAGATAATGCTCCCCTATATCATTAATTTCACTTTTGTTTATAAGTCGAAGTAGACCGAAAAGTTTGAAGTATAGCATTCGGGTAACATGCAATTTAATTTATTTACGATAAGATAAAATGTTATTTATAAAACATTTACGACATCCAACGACAAAATAAGTATCATCTTACAAACATATACATTAATTTAAAAGAAACGTCATTACGAAATGTGTATAGTATATAGCACACACATAATTTGCCAAAAATGAGTATGCATAATTGATTTAGTAAGTAAAAATTGTTTCTAACTGTTCCATTAATTATGCAATGTGAAATTAAGATTTTGTAATTCTAGAAGTTTTGTGCTTTATGTTATTTTGTTGCTCTGATATTGATTATTATTGTAATTATGAAACCATATCAAAACATTAAAGAAAATTTTTGTTGTATAATTTCAAAAATATCCAAAGGGTAGTACAATAATTTTAAATTTTTAATGTGTTAAATTTCCAATAATTTAACATTCGGTTCATGAACATTCATTTTCATTTTCATAAATAAACTATAAATTAAAACAAGAGCAAAAAGAAACGTATGATGTTTGTATATGTTCGTATATGTGTTCTGACGAAGTGCACCGAACAACATCCACTCATGAGACATCCGGATAATGACAATCGGCACGGGCCACGTTGGAGCAGAGTTTATACTGCTAGTACTAAGTTAGTCCTGCTGAAGCAGAGTTACTATGCTAGTGCTGCTGGAATGAGTATATATATATATATATATAACAGAATTATAAAGAAAAAGAAATTTCAAATTGAATTAAACTCGAACATATATAACTGAACCGAATATACAATTGTAATGTCGTACATAATCAAATTCTCAAGTACCATAATTTAAAGACTTTTGACTCTTCGCCGGCCTAGCTTGCTTTAGGGCTTCAATAGAGACATAACTTTTGCGCTTCGATGGTGTTGTTGGTCCACATTTGTTGTCACTAATCTTTTGCATCGTAGTTGGTGGTGTAACCTGTAGTAACAAAAGACGCTTGTATCAAACATTGAATTATATATGAAGAATTATATATATGTAGGTTGAAAAAACACATGTATGTACCCAAAGCAATGATATTTGATTTCTTTAAGTGCCACAGTTTGCACTTAAATGGCTAAAAAAAAGAATTTTTGCATGTATATATCAGAAATTATTTAAACAAAAGAATAACAGGAAACATGTTGAAATACATACTGTTGGCAGTGCTTGTGTTGGAGACACATTTTGTTCCGATTGGGAATCTGGAGACCCATTTTGTCGTGACTTAGGCTTTTTCTTAAGTCCAACAGTTTTAGCAGGTTCCTATATGTATATATAAAACACGTTACATTATTTAAACAAAAGAATAACAAGAAACATGTTGAAATACATAATGTTGGTACTCCTTGTGTTGGAGACACATTTCCTTGCGATTGAGAATCTATAGACCCTTGTTGGCTTACATCTGAGGCTACTGGCAATTGAGATGACAAATTTAACTGCACCCCTTGTTGACTCAACTGTGCCATCAGTTGAGTAAGTAATCTTTTTGTTTATGTAAACTAATTGGACAATTTCTTGACCTGGTCATCATCTTCTTTCTGCACAAAAAATATAGGAAATGTTGGGATTAAAAGTCTTCTTGATGCTGTTAGAGTAACTGCTGCTCATATTTGTGTCAATGCTGCTCAGCTGGAGTTAGTGCTGCTCATGAACTTCAATGAAAAATATGCCTAGTGTTTACTACTGCTAGTACACAGTTACTTCTGTTAGTACGCAGTTAATACTGCTGGTATACAAGTTACTACTGCTAGTACACAGTTAATGCTGCTGGTATATAAGCATAATAATAGAATTTGCAGTCAAACTTACAAGTTTATCTCCCACTGATCCAATCTCATCATCTGGAAATTCACCGTCTTTGTTTACCCTTCCTTTCAACCACATTATACCACGCGGGGGTTCTTCATCTGCTTCAATCTCTTTATTTTCGATCTAATAAACATCAAATGCATACACATGTAAAGTTAAAACAAGATAAACGAAAATATGAGGATGCATACACATGTAATCTTACCATTTTCTCTTTCACATAAACATATCCACCTCGTCCCATTTTATGCAGATAAATATTTTTGGAACGCGACATTTTAGCTTTATCAGATATCTCCTAAAAACACAAAATCATAAGGCGTTTACATGCGGTAATGCTGCAAACTGAAAATTATGAAATGACATATAGACTTAAATAAAGATGACTAATTAAAACCTTGTATGCATCGGTGGTCGTGTGGTTTACAAACTCGACCCAGTCTTCTGATTTCACAAATGCACTATACTTGGCCGGGACTTCATTCAGTTTGGAAGGTGTATTTAGGTTGGGCAAAATGTATTTTTCTCTGAGCTTCGTTCTGAAAATCCTTAGCAGTTTACCAAGACGAGTCATTACCAATTTTTTGAATGTCACATCAACATCAAAATATCATTGCAAAGATTAACACAATGTTGTTAATTAGTTGCACATAATGTAATGCATAGATAAACTTATGTAGTGCTGGGTTAAAAAATAGTATATATGTACAGTGATTTCAGTCCATAGTTTATCTCTTAATTCTTTATTCACATTCCTCCAAGAAAGAATCTTCAAACCTATGTGCTCACGAAACAGATCTCCTAAAAAACTTGAAAACAGTGCTTTGTGTAACCCTGATACCCTATTCAATGCATCGAATGTTACCTTGAGCTTTATTCCACCAGGGTTGCCATATTTCATGCGAAACTTAAATAGCCTGGTTATGCCTCTCTTAGCTAGTATCCGATCTGATTGGTTGGTTCCAGGCGCATCTAGATCTTCATCATCAGAATACTTTTCGGATTCATATTCTAAGTTGTTATCATCATGTTCATTATCAGTAGGAAGCAAAAGATGATTATCAACAATAGGTTGAATTCCCATGACTCTTGAGTAACAATGGGTAAAAGAAAATGATTCTGGCTTTGAGAATAATGGTGATAGAAGATTTGATTTTTGTGTTTTCTTTGCAGTCTTTTTTTTAGGAGAGAAAAGAGGGTATATGAAGAATATGAATCGTACCTTATTCTTGGTAACTGCTTCTAATTAGGCGATTTCAAAATTTTGGATCAAAAATTTGGCTCCAAATTCTAATTTCAAAATAACAATTGAATTATTTAAAAATTTTGCCTTTAATTTGAACCTGTTAAGTAAAGCATAAACTTGAATAAATCAAAATTTTGGCTCCAAATGTTATATATCATTATCTTAATCGCAAATCATGAACCAAGATCTAGAACCAAGATCATGAACACAAACTGCATATCAAATCAAGAACTCAAATTTACACAATTACACCAAGATCATGAACATAAATTGATACCATTTAACACAAACTGCTACCATTAAATCATAAACCAACATGAAATCAAGAACACAAACTGCTACCATTAAATAAATATGTGCAATCATCAAATCAACAACAGAAACTACTACCATTAAATCTAACTGTGCAATCATCACATCAAGAACACAAATTGCTACCATTTAACAAACCAAAATACTATCATTACAGTTATAAAATAGATACAATTAAACTACTAATTACCAGTTATTGTACCATTAATAATTACATTTAACCAAATTAAATGTCAGAACTACTACTACCATATTAAAGTACCAAATACCATTTACACAAACACAAAAGCTGTTAATGGATGTCCTAAACCCCTAAACCATCTTCTTACACGGCAGTCCCAAGACAATATCCTAAGTAAATTTCTTTTTTTGTGCCTTTTCAACTGGTATTTGAGAGGATTGAGTTTTGGGAGTAGCTTGAGAGGATTCAGCTTTGTCATTTACCTACAAGGTGAACGAGTATAATGGATTAAGTCTGGAGAATGTCATAAAAGTAGCGAAACAACACTTATTAAATGGACCATACCTCATCACCAGATTCTTCAACGCTAGAGAAATAGAAAGGGCTCTTTCTCTTCCAATCTGCGTTTTCCCATACCTCCTAATAGTTCAACATACCATGTGTTTCAAAAAATTTAATTAATGGTATAAAGGTATACAACTTTAGCCACAAACACACAACAACTTTAGTATACCTTGTTGGAAATGATTTTGAATTTGGACCTAGGGATTTTTGCCTTTGAACCTGTTAAAGCATAAACTTGAATAAATTAAAAATTCACACAGCTTTACATTCAACAATAAATTCACACAGCTTTACATTAGAATCGGTAACAACCCCAAACATCACCATTTGTAGATCAAAAGCCTGTTACTAATTATTGTACAATGAATCATCAACTGATAAAGGCCCACTTAGCTTAAAAATAAGCACTTGGCATAATAAGCAGTTGAAATTAACTTAAATAGGCTTTAATAAGTTGTAAAAACTCTCAGAAAACTTTTCCCATTCTTTTTGTAAAATTTGGACTTGTTTTGCAAAGAATATTACTATTTGGGTTAAAAGTGTAAAGTTTGTATATTTATGTTGCAAACTGCTAAATTATTAACTTAAGGGTGGGAATTGATACAACAGTAAACAAGAAGTTTATTATGTTAATTTAGAAACATTTGGACTAAAAATGTAATAAAAAGTTAACCAAGGACTAACGGTGCAAAACTAACACCGCTAGGGTAGAAAATGTAAAATTGGTATAAGTACAAGGACCAAACTGTAACTTTATTCCATATTCATTTCTATTGCATATTTTACATTTTCCCACTCACTCATATGCATTTTTACATTTTTGTACCATATTTAATCCCGTTACGTTTATAATTATATATAACGAATTTTAAACGATTAACTTAACGTTTCGTTCAAACCACATTCGAGGAAACGATATTTATGGAATCAATGACATAAAAACATGATAATATTATGTATATTATTATTTTTGAACTTTAAGCATTTTAAGCATATCACACTCATATCACATACCAAATCACCTATTACACGAGGGCCCCACACCGGTTACTATATTTGAAGGAAATAGGCAATGCACTATATTTGAAGGAAATAGGCAATGGCAAATCACCTATTACACGAGGGCCCCACACCGGTTACTACACTGTTAACGTTTGCGTGTCATGAGACTTAGGGCAATATATACAACTGCAATATCACCATTTTAAACATGATTGTAATTCACAGGCAATCACTACTTGTGCTTTCAAACTCATTATTATTACAAACTCTATGATTTCACTCAATAATTTTGTTGACTATTAGCATGTTTATCTCAGGTAATTAGCGGAGCAGACAAGGTACGGAGTGAGCACTCAAACTCAGGGTTTTTAATGTGGTGTAAAACAAAATCATGTCATTCACTTTCAAACTATTACACCCTTTTATGGGATGTTTGCAACTCTGATACTTTTATTTTTTTTTGTACCTCAACTTTGATTTGAATAACAAGTACTTTTAAAAAGTTTCTTTTGAGCCGTTTTCTATTATTATGACAAAGATCCTTCCCGTAATACCCCGATTAGTCTTCTGCTGTTAACTCATAATTTAGGGGGTGTTACAGGAGGTACGGAGTGTATACCTATCAGGTCTCTGACTACCCTGACTCAAATAGTGGTTAGGAGTAACTTATCAGAAGGTTTAATCATTCACTGAGTTAATACTGCTAGTACTAATTTAGTACTACTGGAGCAGAGTTAATACTGCTAGTACTTTGTTAGTGTCACACCCCCAAATTTGGTGACTTGCAGCGGAATGGAACACTTGAAGGCGTGACTGACCATAGCACCACAGTTACAGTTATATTGAACGACCTAAAGTGTCGTTTTGAAAATACATCGTTTGATTAATTAAAAACATTCAGAGTTACAAAAGTTAGGTCCCAAAAGATGTTTCATGTTGCGGAAATAAGTTTGTACAAATCAAACGATAATAAGTGCATAAAAGATAAGTGAGACGCGTCGTCACCGCGACTCCAAAATAGGTCCATATGCTGGCCATGATGCGCATACCTTAATTACCTGAAAATAAATTGTTAAAAATGGTCAACAATAATGTTGGTGAGATCATAGGTTTATGTAAATGAATTGTTCCTACGGTAACCAAAAGTATGAGGTGTATGACATAAATGCCACAAAAACAATACATTAGCTCTTAAGCTCATGACCCCGAAGCTAGGCTGAATGAAATGCCCCAAACCAAGTGCTTTGCCAGACACTCTAATATGTTTAAAATGAAATGCGTTTGTATGACCAGTTGGAGCTACCAACCCGAACGGAGGCGTCACCCTCAATAGATCTATTCACTCACTCTCGCTTACTTCCATAATTAACGGTTCATGATAATAAAGGGGACTTTAAAACTGGGCAATGATGTAACTTAAGCAATGTAAATGAATTTTGATACTTTGGTCCGTATGTAAAAATGGTGCAATGTATTCTCCCCCGAGAGTTTAGAAATTAATTAATCAATTGAAAACGGGGCTATGAAAACTCACCTGATGCGATAGCAACAATGACAATAGTGGATATGATGTAATGTGGCTCGGTCTCTAACCGAAACCTATTATGAATGATATATCTAATGTAAGCAATGAATTTAGGCAACACATGCAAATACGTAAGTTATCGATACCACTCGTGAATTTTGAAGATAATGTTTATCGTCAAAAAATATATTTTTGACGTCTCGTTAAGTTATAAAACACTTTTCGTGTAAGTGTGTTGCAACGATACTCCTCGATCGTCGTTTGATGATTTATCGATAAATATAGTGCTTTCATCGTAAAAATTAACATTTTTCATAACTTGTAAAAATATAACCAAATGACCTTGCAAAACTAGTCATAAAAGTGTGCTCGTTAAGTGTTAGTGAATAGGCTCGGCGTTTTTGAAAACCTTGTAACGATGTCTTGAAGTCGTATCATTTAACTTTTAACCATACGGGTCTCGATCAATGAGAAAAACGGCTCTCAATGTAGTGTTGTGCAAAAACAGTTTTTCTATACTTAGAAACATTTTTGTTAAAAGCTGATGGAATTTTGTTGGAATCGTCGGACTTCAAACGCGTGTATCTTTGTCGTTATAAGCTCGTTTTCTACGTTCTTTATATCCACAGCTTCGTATTAACATGAACTAACATAATTTCAGTAGGCCGGGTCATCTAGATCACGTCTTACGCCTCGTTTTGTCCGTTGAATCTCGGCAAACAGCAAGCAAAATTTTCAGAAATTAGTTTTTCATCGCCAAACTTAGAAAAATCATAACTTTCTCGTCGTAAGTCGGTTTTTACTCATTCAAGCGCCCACGGTTTCGTTTTTCAAAGTATTTTCTGAATATGAAGGCCAAAATAGTTCAAAGTTTACTGATTTTTCCAGGTTTCACGATTTTGGACAGAACCTTTTCTATAAGTTGTAAAAATCAGTATTATGGTTCAAGACTTGTTCAAAACACTTCCAATCAACACCACAACTAGTCTAATCCTACCATACACCTTCTTAGGGTGTCATGGGTTCTTAAACATCACCAACAATGGTGGATTTCATGAGGTTACTAATAAAACTTATGGATCTATCGTTAGGGAGTATTTATGTGTAAAGTGGTATATATAACATAAGTATATTGCATGATTAACTGCTAATACTTGAAAATACATCAACACATAGATCAAATGGAAGTATAAAAGATAGAAAAATTATATGAACCACTTACTTGAAGATTTGAGGTGTTTTGGAGAGAAATGTGTAAGTATCCTTGGGATTTTTATTTCAAAATCCTAACTAGGAGTACAAAAGAGACTAGATTAACACTAGTTCTTGAAAAATTTATGGATTTCTCCTTGTTCTTGCGGTGTGGCCGAGCAAGTGAGTAAGAGTGGAAGAGAGAATTTGTTATTTTGCTAGTTTATTTGATCTTGTATGTGTTATTGTAAATAATTCCTAGACATATATCCTTGGTTCATTAATTATAGTCTTACTAATCAAGTGAAATGTGAAATTAGGGGTGCTAGGGGGGGGGGGGGGGGCGGCATGTGGAAGAAAAAAAGAGAATAAGTTGGCTAATTAAAGCTTATGTCTCCCCAAATAAGCATGTCTTAGTTGTTTTAAGTATACACTGGGTGTTACCGGGTACCGAGTTAACTAGAAATAAATCTTGACGAGATAAAATAAAATATGACGAAGTTGTAAAAATTATAAAATCATATTCCTTGCAAGAATCGGGTGTTAGAATAATTATCGGTTGGAATTTCACAAACCGACGGAGTTATAAGCTTTTAATGGAAAATATAGCTATTGATTTAAAAACAACGGGTTAAAGTAATAATATAATATTTATATCATTATAATGAGTATAAAAATATGTTATGATCACTGTCGGGAGTGTCGGGTGTATTGTTAGTAACGACTGAGTGGTAATGTTTATTAAATAAATAAACATACGTTAATGAAAATCACACAAACCCGTGCATGACCTAATATGATGATGATGTTACTGATGATATGTAGACTACTCTAGTCTATATGATGTTTCCTTACTGATGATGCATGAATACGCAGCTAAACCATACTGGTTTCGCGCATTTGAATACCCGTAAACCTAGTTTACGTAATGATGAATGATAACCATGAATAGTGATTTCCCTCCGGAATGAATAGTGTTTTGTGAATAGTAAATTTTTGAAAACCTCTCAAAGTCTCAAACTGACTTCAAAAACGATGAATAGTGATTGATGAATAGTAAATGATGAATAGTAACTTGTCGAGGTTTGGAAAATGACCTGAAATTACGAGTTGTCACAGTCGCCCGCCCAAAAGGAATTCAGTCCCTGAATTCAGTTGGTGTTGGTCTTTGGAGTGGACTCGGTGAATAGATGTGGGTACTTGAGAAGCATCTGGTCTTCCCGCTCCCAATAAACTCGGGACCTCTTCGAGAATTTCTGTGAAATTTTACGATAGGAATGCGACTCTGCTTCAACCGTTTGACCTCACGGTCCATGATTTCTGCTGGCTCCTCAACGAAATTTAACTTATCGTCGAGTTGAATTTCGTCTAATGGAATTACAAGCGATTCATCTGAAAGACATTTCTTGAGGTTTGAAACATGGAAGGTGTTATGGACACTGCTGAGCTCTGATGGAAGCTCAAGTCTGTATGCCACGGAACCAATCCTTTCCAGAATTCTAAATGGCCCAATGTATCTCGGGTTTAACTTCCCTCGTTTTCCGAATCGTATCACGCCTTTCCAAGGCGAGACTTTCAACATGACCTTGTCTCCAACCTGGAATTCTAATGGTTTGCGTCTAACGTCAGCGTAACTTTTCTGTCGGCTTCTGGCTGTTCGGAGTCTTTCTCGGATCTGAATTATCTTTTCTGTTGCTTCGCGAACCATCTCTTGACCAGTAAGTTGTGCATCCCCAACTTCGGCCCAAAAAACAGGGGACCGGCACTTGCATCCATAGAGTGCCTCGAATGGTGCTGCCTTTATGCTCGTGTGATAACTATTGTTGTAAGAGAACTCGATCAATGGCAAATGGTTAGCCCAACCATTTCCAAAGTCAATCACACATGCCCTGAGCATGTCTTCCAACGTCTGAATCGTTCTCTCGCTCTGACCATCGGTCTGAGGATGATAGGCAGTGCTCATGTCTAATTTGGTTCCAAATGAATCTTGTAATGACTCCCAAAAGTTCGAAGTGAAGCGACTATCTCTGTCAGAAATGATGGAGACTGGTGCACCGTGCTTTGAGACTATTTCCTTGACGTAAAGTCTGGTAAGCTGATCCATAGAATAAATCTCTCTGATTGGAATGAAATGGGCTGATTTAGTGAGTCGATCAACTATTACCCACATAGCAACGAAACCGCCTGATGTTTTGGGAAGTATAGTGACAAAGTCCATTGTAATGCGTTCCCACTTCCACTGGGGAATTTCTGGTTGCTGAAGCAATCCTGATGGTTACTAGTATTCGGCTTTTATAATAGCACAAGTAAGACATTTGCTGACATACGTAGCTATTTCTGCTTTCATATTCGGCCACCAATGAAGTCTCTTGAGAACCTGATACATCTTATCAGAACCTGGGTGAATGGAGTACTTCGACTTGTGCGACTCATGCATAATCAACTCTCGTATCCCACCGTAGAGAGGTATCCAGCTTCTATCCTTGAAGCATAATACTCCGTCTGCTCTTCTCACAAAGCCATTTGCATTTTCTGGCATTTTATCGATTTTGTCACTGGGTCGGTTTTCTTCCTTGAGTGCCTCTGCTTGAGCCTCAAGGATTTTTGATGGTAAAGGTGAAATGATCGTCATTCCCAATGATCTGACTCTCAAAGGCTTGAGTCTTTCTTTCCGGCTAAGGGCATCTGCCACAACATTAGCCTTCCCTGAGTGATATCGAATCTCACAATCGTAATCACTAAGCAGTTCCAACCAACGACGCTGCCTCATGTTGAGTTCTTTCTGATCAAGTATGTACTGTAAGCTCTTGTGGTCGGTAAATACTACACACTTAGTTCCGTAAAGATAGTGCCTCCAAATCTTGAGTGCGAAAACCACGGCACCCAACTCTAAGTCGTGAGTAGTGTAATTCTTCTCATGCTTCTTAAGCTGACGAGATGCATAAGCTATCACCTTCTCGTTCTGCATTAGCACGGCTCCAAGTCCTTTATGTGAAGCATCACAATATACCACGAAGTTTTCAATCCCTTCGGGTAATGCCAAAATTGGTGCACTACAAAGCTTCTGCTTCAATAACTGAAAAGCGGACTCTTGTTTTTCTCCCCACTCATACTTCTGGTTCTTCTGTGTCAATTGGTCAACGGTTTAGCTATATTAGAAAACCCTTTAATGAACCTTCTATAATACCCGGCAAGTCCTAAGAATTGATGAATCTCTGTTGGAGTCTTGGGTGACGCCCAATCTTTAACAGCCTCGATCTTTGCAGGGTCAACTTGTAATCCTTGACTATCAATGACATGACCAAGAAATTGTACTCTCCAGATCCAAAAATCACACTTTGAAAATTTAGCATACAATTTCTCCTTCTTGAGTAGCCCTAAGATCGTCTTGAGGTGCTCTCTGTGCTCTTCTTCGCTCTTCGAGTAAATCAAGATGTCGTCGATGAATACAATCACGAAATTATCCAGATATGGCTTGCAAACTCTATTCATGAGATCCATGAATACCGCAGGTGCATTGGTTAATCCGAGCGGCATTACTTGAAACTCATAGTGACCATAACGAGTCCTAAATGCTGTCTTCGGGATATCTCCCTCCCGAACTCTGAGCTGATGGTAACCTGATCTCAAATCAATCTTTGAGTAGAAACTAGAGCCTTGCAACTGATCAAACAAGTCATCGATTCTGGGCAGTGGGTAACGATTCTTCACCGTTAACTTGTTCAGCTCTCGATAGTCTATGCACTTCTTCTTCACAAACAAGACCGGTGCTCCCCAAGGCGAGGAACTTGGCCTAATGAATCCTTTGTCTAAGAGCTCTTGCAATTGGTTAGACAACTCTTGCATTTCTGAGGGTGCTAGTCGATAAGGTGCTCTTGCGACTGGTGCAGCTCCTGGCACTAAGTCAATATGAAATTCCACTTGGCGAGTAGGTGGAAGTCCTGGTAAGTCTTCGGGAAAGACTTCTGGAAAATCTCGGACAATTGGTACATCTTCAAGTCGTTTCTCATCCGACTTCTTCTCTGTGATATGTGCCAAGAAAGCATAACAACCCTTCTTTATGTATTTCTCTGTTTTGATGCATGAGATGATACTGAGTCTAGTCCCACTTCGTTCACCACGAACGATCAAGGTTTCGCCGTCGTAAGGAAGATGAACAACCTTTTCATCACAAATGATCCTTGCCTGATGTCGGGATAACCAATCCATACCGATTATGATGTCGAAACTTCCAAGTTCTACAAGCATGAGGTCTATATTGAATGGGTGATTAAGAAAATTGAGAGTGCAACCACGAATGATGGTGTTTGTGCCAACTAAACTACCGTTAGCTAGTTCGATGTAGTAAGGAGTGTCTAGTGTGGTTGGTTCGATATTGAGTAAAGGTGCAAATGCAGTAGAAACAAAACTTCTATCGGCTCCTGAATCAAATAAAATGGATGCATAACGATTATTGATGAGGAACGTACCCGTGACGACATTCGGGTCCTCCTTGACATCTTCACCTCCTATCACATACACTCTGCCTCTAGCTATTCCACCTTGGTTCCCGTTTCCTTGATTCTTTCTTTTTGTATAGTCATTCTTGAAATGTCCTCTTTCTCCATAACCAAAACACGTCAATAGGGGTCTCTAATTATCAGCCACAATCGGAACCTTGCAATCCCTGGTCGAATGACCAACCTTCTTACAGTTCCCACAAGGGTTAGGACAATTTCTAGGGTTGTGATGGCTTTGACATTTGTTGCACTTGGGTAAAGTACCTTTGTAACCTCTCCTTTCAGCTGGGCCTGCAGCATAGGTCTTTGCAACTTCTTGCCTTTTTGGTGGTGGTTGGGTGGTGTTGCCACCTTGGTTATTGTCCCACTTTCTTTTGTTGTTGCTGTTATTGTTGGAACGGTTTCGGTTGTTGTTATAGTTGTTGTTGATTCGGTAGTTGCTGGAGTTGTTGCTGTTGCGGTTATTGTTGTTGTTGACAGTGGTTCCTTTCTTCACTACCTGAGCCATAAGCTTCTGAGATATGCGGATAGCCTCTTCCAGTGTTTGTGGGTCAAAAGAAATTACATCCCCCTGGATGCTGTGAGGTAACCCTCCAATGAAAATTTCTAACAACTTTTCGTTGTCAGGAACCATAGTTGGACACAATGCAACCAACTCCTGAAATCTTCTGATGTATGCTTCAATCTCATTACCCTTAGTCACTAACTCATAAAATTCTGTTTCCAACTTTTTCACCTCAGTGCGTGGACAAAACTTCTTAGACAATAATTTCTTGAATTCATCCCATGAGAGCTTGTGAGCATTTTCCATACCAATAGGCTAGGCATAAGAATTCCACCACGACAAAGCTTCGTCAATGAGTGTGCTGGTTGCAAAACTTTACCTTGCTGTCCTCTGGACAGTTGCATAGAAGGAATACAGATTCTGTCTTTTCAAACCATCAGATCATGGCAGTGGCTCCTTCAGTGCCCTTGAATTTTACAGGATCACCACTCTTGAAGTCTTTGTAAGTACATTTACGGCCATTAGTACCATTAGTAGCTCGTCCTGCAGCTTCTTCTGTTTCTGCCCTAGAAGCGGCTTCAGCAGCAGTGGCTACGGCTACTCTTTCAGCTACTAGTGCTGCCTCAATACTGTCGGCAACAAGCTTCCTGATATCAGCGGGTGTCATAGATGTAGTAGCTCTTTTGGGCGGCATGACTCTTCATAATCACAAAAGATAACAACAATGAGAACTCACAATAGAAACGATCATCATGCACAATATATACAACCACAACATGTATATACAACCACAACATGTACATATAACGACAGCGTGTATAAATAAACCACAACATGTATAAATACAATGAAATCACAACGAGAACAACCACGAAATATCATAAATATAATCACAACGCACATGAATATAATACATGAAAATTTCGGTCAACGTAGGCCGATATCATAAATAGCACAACTATTCCTGCATAGTAGAGTCACACTTGATACATTTGTTTGTACAACAACCAAAAGACATACAAGTTCTTTAAACTATGTCCCACACCCCGGGACTAGGATAATAATAGTACAAGCTACATGATAAAAGTCTAACACTAAGCACCTCCTGGTGCTCCACCTGATCCACCTCTAAGCCGGCGGATCTCTCTGTCCATAGCAACTACAATCTCCTCCAAATGCTGAACTCGGAGCTGAAGATCGGCCTCCCTGCTCTTTGAAGCAGAAATCCTAGCATGAGCTGAAGCTAACTCTCCTGCCTGACGGTGATGCTCCTCCTGAGACATCTGTGCCCTGTCAAATAACTCCGGTATCTCCTGTCTCAACTGGGTGATGCGCTCAGAACTCTCCTGCTGCCTGGCCTCTAAGCCCTGATATGAAACATCAATAGAAACTCTGCCCAAAACTAGTCCCTCAATCTGCTCCTCCATAGCCTCGACTCGGCTCACTGGTATCTCTGCTAGCTGACCCAATGCCCTATCAATCTGTCCTGATGCTGATCCAATCGTGCCTCCAATGCAGAAGTAGTAGACTGTCTGGCTGATGCTGCTCTAGAACTCTCGCCAATCTCAAACCTGCGAGGTGGTGCAGTCTCTGATGTCTCTGTAGTGGCTGGTGATGGGATGTCAAGCCGTGCCCGCTTTTTGAGCGGTAAATCAGACATAGGAGTAGGGTCTCTAGGATGAGGTGGTACTGATGGTGTCTCAGATGGTGATAAGGTTGGTAAGGATGGGGATAGTGGTGGTAGAGGTGGTAGGGATGATAATGGTAAGGATGATGGTAATGGTGCAAAAGCAGCTGGTGATCTGATAGTAAGACGATGAACCCGCTTAGCAGCAGTGCGCTTCATGCGCGGTCCATTGGATATAGTCGGCAAACCCAACCAATAGGTATGAACTCCCTTGGCTGAATAACAGGAACAACTCTGGGACCACGGCGGATCACAGGTGACAAAGGTGGGGTAGGTGCCACCTCGCCCTCCTCGAAGGGTTCGGTGTCAGCCTCAGATAGCATAGGTGATGACTGTGGAGTAGGCTCCACTGAGGATAGGATGATAGTGGGTGGTGAAGAAGTAACTGACTCTAGCACAATGGTGGGTGGTGATAAAACCTCGTCTGTGTCAGAATCAGATGAAATGACAATGGGATGTGTGTCTGAAGACATCTTTGCGACAGTCGACATGAAATGAAAGTAAATAACTAACATAATGTATGTATGAAACCTCATGTAAGATGAATATGCACTTATGATGAAATGATAAGATGCTATGATGGTGTAGTTATAGTCTAGGGTATCATGGACAACCTAGTTCGCTATAACCTTTGCTCTGGTACCAATCTGTCACACCCCCAAATTTGGTGACTTGCAGCGGAATGGAACACTTGAGGGCGTGACTGACCATAGCACCACAGTTACAGTTATATTGAACGACCTAAAGTGTCGTTTTGAAAATACATCGTTTGATTAATTAAAAACATTCAGAATTACAAAAGTTAGGTCCCAAAAGATGTTTCATGTTGCGAAAATAAGTTTGTACAAATCGAACGATAATAAGTGCATAAAAGATAAGTGAGACGCGTCATCACCGCGACTCCAAAATAGGTCCATATGCAGGCCATGATGCGCATACCTTAATTACCTGAAAATACATTGCTAAAAATGGTCAACAATAATGTTGGTGAGATCATAGGTTTATGTAAATGAATTGTTCCTACGGTAACCAAAAGTATGAGGTATATGACATAAATGCCACAAAAATAATACATTAGCTCTTAAGCTCATGACCCCGAAGCTAGGCTGAATGAAATGCCCTAAACCGAGTGCTTTGCTAGACACTCTAATATGTTTAAAATGAAACGCGTTCGTATGACCAGTTGGAGCTACCAACCCGAAAGGAGGCGTCACCCTCAATAGATCCATTCACTCACTCTCGCTTACTTCCATAATTAACGGTTCATGATAATAAAGGGGACTTTAATCTGGGCAATGATGTAACTTAAGCAATGTAAATGAATTTTGATACCTTGGTCCGTATGTAAAAATGGTGCAATGTATTCTCCCCCGAGAGTTTAGAAATTAAGTAATCAATTGAAAACGGGGCTATGAAAACTCACCTGATGCGATAGCAACAATGACAATAGTGGATATGATGTAATGTGGCTCGGTCTCTAACCGCAACCTATTATGAATGATGTATCTAATGTAAGCAATGAATTTACGCAACACATGCAAATACGTATGTTATCGATACCACTCGTGAATTTTGAAAATAATGTTTATCGTCGAAAAATATATTTTTGACGTCTCGTTAAGTTATGAAACACTTTTCGTGTAAATGTGTTGCAACGATACTCCTCGATCGTCGTTTGATGATTTATCGATAAATATAGTGCTTTCGTCGTAAAAATTAACATTTTTCATAACTTGTTAAAATATAACTAAATGTCCTTGCAAAACCAGTCATAAAAGTGTGCCCGTTAAGTGTTAGTGAATAGGCTCGGCGTTTTTGAAAACCTTGTAGCGATGTCTTGAAGTCGTATCATTTAACTTTTAACCATACGGGTCTCGATCAATGAGAAAAACGGCTCTCAATGTAGTGTTGTGCAAAAACAGTTTTTCTATCCTTAGAAACATTTTTGTTAAATGCTGATGGAATTTTGTTGGAATCGTCGGACTTCAAACGCGTGTATCTTTGTCGTTATAAGCTCGTTTTCTACATTCTTTATATCCACGGCTTCTTATTAACATGAACTAACATAATTTCAGTAGGTCGGGTCATCTAGATCATGTCTAACGCCTCGTTTTGTCCGTTGAATCTCGGAAACAGCACGCAAAATTTTCAGAAATTAGTTTTTCGTCGCCAAACTTAGAAAAATCATAACTTTCTCGTCGTAAGTCGGTTTTTACTCATTCAAGCGCCCTCGGTTTCGTTTTTGAAAGTATTTTCTGAATATGAAGGCCAAAATAGTTCAAAGTTTACTGAGTTTTCCACGTTTCACGATTTTGGACAGAACCTTTTCTAAAAGTTGTAAAAATCACATTTATGGTTCAAGACTTGTTCAAAACACTTCCAATCCACACCACAACTAGTCTAACCCTACCATACACCTTCTTAGGGTGTCATGGGTTCCTAAACATCACCAACGATGGTGGATATTGTTGGTTGTATTGTGTTGTCAGTGTTCCCAGAACAGGGTATAGATAATCAATCAAGGTACCGGATATTCACTTGAAATCGTGTAATCACTTTCCTATAGAAACTATTCGACCCTATGCCTGGGTTACACGAATATCTCTATGGGATAAGACCAAGTGATGTTTTTGTTTTAGGCATAAATCAAGAACCAAATCGTATTCAAGTGTTTAGGGTTTGTGTTCTGTATGTCCATGCAGTAAAGTTATGATCTCTATTTATAGTAGAGTTTACTCAAACCTTAGCCCATGGAATTATGTGTAATTAACGGCCCATTAGTTATACCATAATAGTTTCCATAATAGTAGGAATCAGTGGTTATAAGCTTACCAGCAGGAACAAGCTTACCAGCAGGAACAATAAGCCTACCAGCAGGAACAGACTTAGCCTACCAGCAGGAACAGACTTATACAAGCAGTAGAATTACTAGCAGTAGAATCATTACTACTGGTAGAAACTCTGCATAACCACTATTGAGTCAGGGTGTTCAGGGACCAAATGGGTGTACACTCCGTACCTCCAAACCCATTACCAGGTGTGAACTCATCCCTCAAGTGTACTAAATTTTCCAACAATCCTCCCCAAATTTAGTTCACTTCCTTTGCATGAAAATTAAACATAAAACAAAACATATGCATAAATGAAAATATCTTGAAGATTGAATTCTCATCTTAGTACATTACACGTTCAAATATTCGAGAATCAGGGTGTTCTAAGAATTGAACCCTTCAACCCATTTGAATACCTGAAGATAAAATACACATACATTTTCAAACACTTAAATACTCCTGACACTATACAAGCCATGTGTCCATATCCAATTCATAAATGTTGTAAAAGCTAAAAGTCCAAAAGCTTCCTGAAGCGGCAAAACTTCAACATTTACATAGGTGGTTCATCTTTTAATCATGCTCCTGCTAAGCACTTTTTCAAAGAAAATTAACCATTGAGAAGTAAAGACTTCATCCTCCTTTTCAGCAGGTTCTGAGCACAACCTTGGGATGTTAATAAAACATGTGCTCCAGTCCACTAAATGTTCAGCTTTCCACATTGAACTCGGCTCTAAAGTTTCCTCAGGAGGGAGTTGGGTGTCTTAGCATTCAGTGACTAAGTTGGACTTAAACCCATCCCTTTAGCAGACTTAAAAACCAAGTCTCTAGCCAAACCCTTCGTCAAGTGATCAGCTAAGTTATGTTGAGATCTAACAAACTCTATAGATACCACCCCATTCATGATAAGCTTACGAATCATGCTATGCCTGACACCTAAGTGTCTAGACTTCCCATTGTACATTTGGCTATAAGCCTTTGCCAATGTAGCAGCACTATCACAACGGATAGAAATAGGTGCTATAGGTTTAGGCCACAATGGAATCTCAAGAAGCAAGTTTTTCAACCATTCAGCTTCTTTACCAGCAGCAGCTAAAGCCACAAATTCAGATTCCATAGTAGAACTGGTGATGCAAGTTTGCTTCTTGGATGCCCAAGAAATTGCACCTCCACCAAGTAGGAATACCCAGCCACTAGTAGACGAATTGTCTTCAGTGTTACTGATCCAACTTGCATCTGTGTATCCTTCTAATACTAAAGGATAACCAGTATATGAGAGACTATAATCCATAGTTCTCTTCAAATACTTCAGTACTCTCTGAATTGCTTGCCAATGATGAGCACTAGGATTACTAGTATATCTGCTCAATTTTCCCACAGCAAATGCAATGTCAGGTCTAGTACAAGTCATGGCATACATTAAGCAGCCAATCACCCTAGAATACTCAAGTTGAGATACAGCCTTACCAGTATTAGGCAAGAGCTTCTCACTTGTATCCATAGGAGTACTCACTGGAGTACAATCAAAGTAATTAAATTTCCTCAACACCTTCTCAATGTAATGAGACTGAGAGATAGAAATCTTGTTACTTTATGTTTAATCCTTATACCAAGGATAACATCAGCCTCCCCCATATCCTTCATGGAGAACCTTGATGACAAAAATTCCTTTGTTAGGTCAACTTGATTTTGGTCAGTGCCAAAGATCAACATGTCATCAACATATAGACAAATGATGACTCCTTTACCAGATTCATCAAATTTGCTATATACACATTTGTCAGACTGGTTAAGTGAATAACCACTAGACAAAACCACTTCATCAAATTTTTGATGCCATTGCTTAGGTGCCTGCTTCAGTCCATATAAGGACTTAATCAGTTTGCACACCTTGTTTTCATTGCCAGGCATGATGAAGCCCTGAGGTTGGTTCATATAAACCTCCTCATCCAATTCACCATTCAAGAATGCTGTCTTCACATCCATCTGACTTTTGTTTAAAGTCTATCCCTGACTTTTGTTTAAAGCCTTGAATGACTAGTCTAGCCTTGAACTTTTCAACAGTTCCATCTACCTTCATTTTCTTTTTGAAAATCCATTTGCAACCCAAAGGTTTGCAACCAGGTGGTAGATCAGCCAACACCCAAGTGTTGTTGCCCATGATGGAGTCCATCTCATCATTTATTGCTTCTTTCCAGAAAGCAACATCCTGGGACTTCATTGCTTCATCAAATGTTTTGGGATCATCCTCAACATTAAAGCAATAGGAGTGTTGGTCAGAGACCTCATCCCTTGTTCCTTCAATCAAGTATAATTGAAATTCAGGTCCAAATGATTTTGGAGTCCTGACCCTTGTGCTCCTTCTGAGCTCAGGTTCAGGTTGTTGTTCCACAACCTCATCAGGAACCTCATCAGAGATTTCTGATACACCAACATCATTAGTTCCATTAAGAATCCTCTGACTTGGTCTAGGTACTGATGAGAATCTATTCTCATCAAAGATTGCATCCCTTGATTCAATTATTGAGTTAATTGAAACAGATTCATTAGGTTCAATAACATAGAACCTATATGCCTTGGAATGCTCAGCATATCCAACAAAGATGCATTCAATGCCTCTTTCACCTAAAGTTTTTAGCTTTGGATCAGGGAGTTTTACAACTGCCCTACAACCCCAAACCCTGAGATAATTCAGGTTGGGTTTCTTTGTAGTCCAGAGTTCATAAGGGGTTGTCTTGTTCCTTTTGTTGGGAACCCTATTTAATAAATAGCAAGCTGTTAACATAGCTTCACCCCAGAACCCTTGACTCAGCCCAGAATAGGACAACATGGAATTAACCATTTCCTTAAGCACTCGGTTTTTCCTTTCAGAAATACCATTTTGCTGAGGAGTATAAGGGGCAGTCGTTTCATGGATTATACCAACAGACTGGAAATACATAGTATCCATGTACTCACCTCCCCTATCAGTCCTTAATCTCTTGATCAGGGAACTTTGTTGCAATTCAACCTCAGTTTTAAATACTTTAAATTTATCTAATGTCTCATCCTTAGTATGCAATAAATAAACATAACAATACCTAGAAGCATCATCAATAAAAGTCACAAAGTATTTCTTATTCCCCAAAGAGGGAGTAGCATGCAAATCACATAAGTCACTATGAATCAGTTCCAATATCACATTTCACGTTTTACACTTTGAAATGGTTTCTTAGTTATCTTGTTCATTAAACAAGTTTTACACTTTTCAGTGTCCATGTCAAATGCTGGGATTAACCCATCCTTAGACATATCTTGCATCCTTTTAAAGTGTACATGGCCAAGTCTAGCATGCCAAAGGGTTGAATCATTCAATTTTGAGGTTGACATAAAAGCAGAATTAACCATATCATGAACAATGTTAAGTCTAAACATCTGATTACATAAATAACCAAAACCAATGAATACACCATGTTTAGATAAAACATACTTATCAGATTCAATTACTTATTTATAACCACAATTATTCAAAACACTACTAGAAACCAAGTTTTTCCTAATATTAGGAACATGTAAAACATTAAACAAAGAAATAATCTTTCCAGAACTAAACTTCAAATCAACACATCATTTTCCATGCACCAGGGCTGTTGACTCATTTCCCATATGAAGAATAGAACCATCATTCATTGACTCGTAGGTCTTGAACCAGCCTCTATCTTTACACACATGAATTGTTGCTCCAGAGTCAACCCACCACGCAACATCATCATCCTGCACAAAGTACACATCAGATATATATGTAACATAATAAATCTTAAAAGACTTATTAAATATATTCTGACCTTTTAGGGAATTGGTATTACCACTCCCAGATCCACTCGTGCTTGATCCATTGGTTTTATTGCCAATCTTAACACCCTTACAATCCTTCCTGAAGTGTCCAAGTTTTACCACACTTCCAACAAGTAGCTTTTGACTTCTTGTTAGGATCAGTTTTGGTGTTATCCTGATGCTTACGTTTGCCCTTGTTGTCATTGTTCCTGGAGGAGTTGTTATGCTCTACCAAATTGACAACTGATAGACCAGCAGCATTGCTGCTCTTTGGCTTGTCACTTTCATGTGCTTTGAGTGATTCCTTAATGCGCAAATGACTGCCCAACTCAACTAGAGTTAATTCCTCCTTTTATGCTTTAGCATATGCTTGAAATCTTTCCAAGAAGGAGGCAATTTATCGATGATACAAGAGACTGAAATAGCCTCATCCATGTTCATCTTGTGTTGTGTGAATCGACCAAGTATACTAAGAAGTTCATTGTATTGTTCCATGACAGGTCTAGAATCAACCATTTTGTAATTGTTAAAATTACTTACAAGGAACTTCTTACTTGATGCATCCTCAGCCATATATTTGGCTTCCAAGGAATCCCACAGTTCATGAGAAGATTCAACATTTTGATAGATATCAAATAAAGAATCAGACATACCATTGAGAATTAATCCTCTGCAAACATAGTCATCATTCTCCCATTTGCTTCTGTTCCGCATCTGTTCCATAGTAGCATCATCCCCATGATCTTCAGGAATAGGTGTAGTCAAAACATAGACCACATTCATGCTTGACAACAAGAAGTGCATCTTCTTTTGCCATCTTCTGAAATCAACACCTTCAAACTTTTCCAGTTTGGAAAAGTTAGCAGCCATATGCCTCATAGCAGCAGCCATTGATTATCACAGGAATAGTTTCTATTGATTGTTGGTTGTATTGTGTTGTCAGTGTTCCCAGAACAGGGTATAGATAATCAATCAAGGTACCGGATATTCACTTGAAATCGTGTAATCACTTTCCAATAGAAACTATTCGACCCTATGCCTGGGTTACACGAATATCTCTATGGGATAAGACCAAGTGATGTTCTTGTTTTAGGCACAAATCAAGAACCAAATCGTATTCAAGTGTTTAGGGTTTGTGTTCTGTATGTCCATGCAGTAAAGTTATGATCTCTATTTATAATAGAGTTTACTCAAACCCTAGCCCATGGAATTATGTATAATTAACGGCCCATTAATTATACCATAATAGTTTCCATAATAGTAGGAATCAGTGGTTATAAGCTTACCAGCAGGAACAATAAGCCTACCAGCAGGAACAGACTTAGCCTACCAGCAGGAACAGACTTATACAAGCAGTAGAATTACTAGCAGTAGAATCATTACTACTGGTAGAAACTCTGCATAACCACTATTGAGTCAGGGTGTTCAGGGACCAAATGGGTGTACACTCCGTACCTCCAAACCTATTATCAGGTGTGAACTCATCCCTCAAGTGTACTAAATTTTCCAACAGATTACATGAGGTTACTAATAAAACTTATGGATCTATTGTTAGAGAGTATTTATGTGTAAAGTGGTATATATAACATAAGTATATTGCATGATTAACTACTAATACTTGAAAATACATCAATACATAGATCAAATGGAAGTATAAAAGATTAAAAAATTATATGAACCACTTACTTGAAGATTTGAGGTGTTTTGGAGAGAAATGTGTAAGTATCATTGGGATTTTTATTTCAAAACCCTAACTAGGAGTACAAAAGAGACTTGATTAACACCAGTTCTTGAAAAATTTATGGATTTCTCCTTGTTCTTGAGGTGTGGCCGAGCAAGTGAGTAAGAGAGGAAGAGAATTTGTTATTTTGCTAGTTTACTTGATCTTGTATGTGTTATTGTAAATAATTCCTAGACATATATCCTTGGTTCATTAATTATAGTCTTACTAATCAAGTAAAATGTGAAATTAGGGGTGCTAGGGGGGGCGACATGTGGAAGAAAAAAAGAGAATAAGTTGGCTAATTAAAGCGTATGTCCCCCCAAACAAGCATGTGTTAGTTGTTTTAAGTATACATTAGGTGTTATCGGGTACCGAGTTAATTAGAAATAAATCTTGACGAGATAAAATAAAATATGAAGAATTTGTAAAAATTGTAAAATCATATTCCTTGCAAGAATCGGGTGTTAGAATAATTATCGGGTTGGAATTTCGCAAACCGACGGAGTTATAAGCTTTTAATGGAAAATATAGCTATTGATTTAAAAACACCGGGTAAAGTAATAATATAATCTTTATATCATTATAATGAGTATAAAAATATGTTATGATCACTGTCGGGAGTGTCGGGTGTATTGTTAGTAACGACTGAGTGGTAATGTTTATTAAATAAATAAACATACGTTAATGAAAATCACACAAACCCGTGCATGACCTAATATGATGATGATGTTACTGATGATATGTAGACTACTCTAGTCTATATGATGTGTCCTTACTGATGATGCATGAATACACAGCTAAACCATACTGGTTTCGCGCATTTGAATACCCATAAACCTAGTTTACGTAATGATGAATGATAACCATGAATAGTGATTTTCCTCCGGGAATGAATAGTGTTTCGTGAATAGTAAATTTTTTGAAAACCTCTCAAAGTCTCAAACTGACTTCAAAAATGATGAATAGTGAAATGATGAATAGTGATTGATGAATAGTAAATAATGAATAGTAACTTGTCGATGTTTGGAAAATGACCTGAAATTACGAGTTGTCACAGTTAGTACTGCTGGTACTAAATTAGTACTGCTGAGTTAGTACTGCTGGTACTAAGTTAGTACTGCTGAGTTAGTACTGCTGGGATAAGTATGTAACTACTTTGACCTATTCAAGTGCAGTTAAAACTGCCTTTATGACCACGTTTAATTGGTCATGTAACCACTATTGGCTATAATGGGGATAATTATGAGACGATTAATGGGCCGATTAATCATCATAATTACATTTGACTAGCTATGAGTACTTTCCTATATATAGGAAATCAATCAAGCATGAGGGATATATATAGAAAACATAAACACTTGAATGCGTAAGGGTTATTGATTCGTGCCTAATTCAATAACAAATATTTGGTCTTATCACACGTAGATATTCGTGATACCCAAGCAATAGGGTCGAATAGTTTACTTTGGAGAGTGATAACACGATTCCAAGTGATATGCAGTAACCATTATTGATACGTAGTTAGGTCATTGATTATCTTCACCCTGTTCTGGGCCAATAACCACAACAACAGTTAACCTAATAATGATGTTATCCTGTTTTGCAAAATTGGTTTACGAAATAGGAACTGGTATTAGTTATTTGACATTAAAGTATATATTTCAAACGATATTTAAGTATTTTTAAGTTGGTTTTGAATTATATGGTTATTTATGTAATGAAGGATCCATAAGAACAGCCCATTGATAGGACTAGAAATCTTTAATGCCGATTCACGAAGAACAAAAATGTTGCTAGCTATATAGTTGCGCAACCCCGCAACCCGTACTACATGTGGTAACATATACAGGTACACTAATTAAAACTTTACGCTACATATAATTATTATGATGACGGATCAATAATAATTATAATTTCTTTCACGTTACAATATTTCATAAAGCGACCGACAACTGTCAACAAACATGAACCATATATTTTAAAGGGGTGGTGATATCCTGACACCCCAATAGGGGTGTTTGCAATGATTGAGTGCATCGGACGGTTGTACTATCTGTTTTACGGTTTGTACATTTTAACTAATATAGGTAGGTTCTACTTTTTAGAGGGTGTTAAGATAGTACGACCCATTTTAAAAATGTATATATACAAATTCCTGTTTCTTTTTATGATCAGTCTTATCATTTCAGTTAAGTGATAATTAATGAGAAGTTCTATTCAGGATTAAACGTTCTTCCTCTTATCAGAGTAAATATGGAAATAACTGTTAAGGTCTTCTATTCGCGAAAATTACTGCAGAGGCCTCTGCAGTAATGAGTTGCCTTTTTTAGGGCGGGTTTTTTTTTTATTCCCAAAAAGGCCACATATTTCGCTGCAAATTAACCCAGAAATTCAAAACCAACACGTGTCAACATCTCGTATTTTTAGAATAAAAAAAAAAAAAAAAAAAAAACGTATTTCACATACCCTTTGCAGCGAAATACAATGCAAAGGGCCCCACCACTTACCTCACTTCTTTTTTGGGCCCACCCGAATATAAAAAAAATTAAATTTTCGTATTTCTTGTTTGCTTTGCAGCGAAATACCTTTTTTGGGACCCACTATTGTACCTCGTGTTTAATTTGCAGCGAGATACAAATTAAATGAATTAAAAAAAAAAAAAAACATGTAATTCACATAGATGTTGCAGCGAACAACAAAGCTTTCAACAAGTCCAAGTTACCTTTTCAACCCTAAACTTTTTAATATTTACAACTTTTTTATATAACAACTTTATTCGTCAAATATATAGCAAATATATAGCGAATTCGTTAATAAAAAAAATACCGTTGCGAAAAGCTCTAAATTACGAACAAAACGAGCCCAATATTGATATGCTTTTGACGTACGTATGATTTTATAAAAAATATTGAAGTTTAAAATAGAAAAATAAACTTACAAAAATTACCTTAAAATTACTAATATTTATAATTTTTTTATATAACAAACTTTATTCGTTAAATATTTAGTAGATATTTGGTAAATATTTGACGAATAAAGTTTGTTATATAAAAAAGTTAAGATAGTACGTATGGCACTGTCATTTTTTAGTTTGTTCCTAGAATGTAAGAATACGAGGTATCATTACATACTTTGGGTGCATATCCATATAGCTGATATGTACACAACTATTAACAACAAGAATACTTGACACCTCAACAACAAAATGGGATGGATTGTGGTGTGATAACATGTTGGCTTATCTCACAATTTTGTAAAGGATCTATCCCGATTCTACTGTTTCAGAGTTTTTTAAAGCTTTTAGATACACGATGGCTCATCATATCCACAGTCTGTCGTATCCTCGCATCGGGTAGCATAGATATGATGAGCCATCGTGTATCTAAAAGCTTTAAAAAACTCTGAAACATTAGGAATATGTGGAATCGGGATAGATCCTTTACAAAATTGTGAGATAAGCCAACATGTTATCACACCACAATCCATCCCATTTTGTTGTTGAGGTGTCAAGTATTCTTGTTGTTAATAGTTGTGTACATATCAGCTATATGGATATGCACCCAAAGTATGTAATGATACCTCGCATTCTTACATTCTAGGAACAAACTAAAAAATGACAGTGCCATACGTACTATCTTAACTTTTTTATATAACAAACTTTATTCGTCAAATATTTACCAAATATTTACTAAATATTTAACGAATAAAGTTTGTTATATAAAAAAATTATAAATATTAGTAATTTTAAGGTAATTTTTGTAAGTTTATTTTTCTATTTTAAACTTCAATATTTTTTATAAAATCGTACGTACGTCAAAAGCATATCAATATTGGGCTCGTTTTGTTCGTAATTTAGAGCTCTTCGCAACGGTATTTTTTTATTAACGAATTCGCTATATATTTGCTATATATTTGACGAATAAAGTTGTTATATAAAAAAGTTGTAAATATTAAAAAGTTTAGGGTTGAAAAGGTAACTTGGACTTGTTGAAAGCTTTGTTGTTCGCTGCAACATCTATGTGAATTACATGTTTTTTTTTTTTTTTTTTTGAATTCATTTAATTTGTATCTCGCTGCAAACTAAACACGAGGTACAATAGTGGGTCCCAAAAAAGGTATTTCGCTGCAAAGCAAACAATAAATACGAAAATTTAATTTTTTTTATATTCGGGTGGGCCCAAAAAAGAAGTGAGGTAAGTGGTGGGGCCCTTTGCATTGTATTTCGCTGCAAAGGGTATGTGAAATACGTTTTTTTTTTTTTTTTTTTTTTTTTTTAATTCTAAAAATACGAGATGTTGACACGTGTTGGTTTTGAATTTCTGGGATAATTTGCAGCGAAATATGTGGCCTTTTTGGGAATAAAAAAAAAACCCGCCCTAAAAATGGCAACTCATTACTGCACAGGCCTCTGCAGTAATTTTCGCCTTCTATTCCATTACTCAAGACATCAAAATATACATAATACAAACAACTCATTAACTTTTTTGACCTCCAAAAGAAAAAAGAAAACTCTACTTTTTTTACCCATGCCAATGAAAATTGTAGTTTCCTTTTCGGATAGGTTCTTCAAGGCCCAAAGAAGAGCTCATCTATAGGTACATCAAATTATTTTCTTTTTCTTAGATCTATTCTGAAGGCAAAACATCAATTGAAATTGGATAAAGTGTTTAGTAACCCTTATAATGCTCTGTCTTTGCATTACGTGTAATTCGTGAGCCTTGCTACTTGCTAGAGACTTTATATATTAACGGCCGTTCCAAAAAAACGAGACACTATCATCGTTTATACTACACATATTTGTATTCCATCCACTGGGATGACTGGGTGTCAAATCCCATATATGTGCAGCCCGTCGTAATACTCCGCATGTTATAATTTTTTTTCTCTCCTATATAGCTTCTTGCATGCTTGTGGATTTTGATAAAACGGTCGTTCAAAGAAACATTGTAACATAAACGATCAGCCTATCCATAGAATTCATGTCTTGAAATAATCGGTATTATTGGAAAACCTTTAAGTTTATATGATTATAAATATGGGTTAATTCTTACATATAGCCCGGTCTAGTAAAAGTGTTTGGGCTTTTTTTGGCGCCCCAAAAAGTCGCTTTCCCAAAATAGCCCAACACTTTAAGCGACTAAATCTGGGTGTGACATGTGGCGGAAAAAAGTCGCTTAAGCGACTTTTTGTAAATTAAGCGACTTTCGATTAAGCCCAGCAGTAGAAATAGATGCACTAGCAGTAGATTGAAAAAAAAGTTGCTTAAGCGACTTTTTTTGAATTAAGCGACTTTTTTCCGCCACATGTCACTCCCAGATTCAGTCGCTTAAAGTGTTGGGCTATTTTGGGAAAGCGACTTTTTTTGGGGCCAAAAAAGCCCGACACTTTACTAGACAGGGCTATTTCTATATTTGCCCCTTTAAGTTTATATGATTATAAATATTTAGAAACAAGAGTTGTTTTTATACAAAGGGTCGTCCATCGAGGGTTAATTACATGAACTGTCCCCAACTGGAATGAATAAATGTCATTGTATTCTTCAATTAAATCTAAAACAAGAACACCATAACTCTTCGCCAACGTGTGTCAACGAACTACATGTCTGTGGAACAACGTGTTCATAATAAATAAGCATCCTTTTTAAATCTCGCCCATCTGAATCCAAAAAAGGAATTGTGCATTTCGTAACAAGGAAAACTGATTTGGTGGAGGGTTATCTCAAAAAAGGTCCTACTAAATTTTTGAAAAAATAAAGTCTGCAGTCGTATATGATTTCTCAAAGTTAGTTTGTTTAAACTTTTGAATGTTGATCGATTTAAGGACTATTAAAATTTTGATTTGTACCCAAAATATTATGATTGTTTATCGATTCTTCATTCATTCATGTTGTTCACTTGTACCTGTTACAATGTGACAAATCAGTTGGTTTTGTACTATTGTTAAAATTTTTCATTTTTTCTATTGTTATCTTAATGCTTCAAACAAGTTGTAGTTTCAAGATTTTCTTCTACAGCTTGATATTTTAGAACGGAAACCTTTTATAATTTTGCATGAAATAACACTTATCAATAACTAATTAAAACTACTCGTTCCTGTTACTCGATGTGTTCATTTAGCGACTGCCAGAAAGTTTGTAGTTGTGAAGGTGGAAACGGGTAGGAAAGTTAGCAGTGATTGTAGCAAGTGCCAAGTAGTTGTTAAAATGTGGAAGGGTTTCGAATGTCCAACGGCGGCTAGAACCATGGTTTTTACATTAAGGATAACTTACAGGATTTGGTCAAATTTAGCAATGTTAAGATACTCATTAGACAACAGATTTCCGTGTGTGAAGTAAAAGTGCCCATGTACATATCAATTCCTTTTGTTAACTTGTGGAGTCAAAATCATCTAGATACAAAAAGCTATCAATTGGCTTTTGTAATTTTTTTACCTTGAAAATACTAAAATTTAAAACAAAGTAGTTGTAAAATCTATCCGACGCCAGAGGTTGTATTAAGAGTTTCCTATTTGGTCCAGTCCACCGCAATCAGACTCAAATGAGACCATATTGATTACCCATATGAATTGTAAATTTCTAAATAATACATTTTGCATATATAACCTATTAAACTTAAAAGTATATCAACTTATTCTTGTGTTACTCTTAGTACTTATGAATTGTAAGATTGGATAAGAACTTGAAAGGAGAAGAGATTGTATCCCACATTGGATTGAGGGAAATAAAGAAGTGAGGGAGCTATAAAATGTAGCAAAACCTTAGTAGTGTCAAGTTTGATGCTAGTAAAATTTGATATATAATTATTAGTAGTTTATGAATTCAAATTCTAGTACATCTAATTATTAAATATTTTAAAGTTAGGTGTTTGGCTCGATTAACTAGTTCGGCTCGTTGAACTCGATTATTTCGTTCGGCTTGTTGGCTCGTTCGAGCATTCTAACGAGCCGAGCTGAACATTAGTTTTAATAGCTCGTCTCGATTGTAAAACTAATTGATCTCTATTATTTTTTCGGACTTGAGGTCGAGCTCGAAACTATTAAGTTCGAGTCGAGCTAAAGCTCGAGTAGCTCATTAAAAGCTCGACTCGTTAACACCCTTGTTCATAATTTCTGTTAGCATTAATTTAAAAGTGATAGTCATTTGTATTAGTTAAACTTTGTGTCATATACCTTAGTGATAGTCTAGGAAGAGTTGGGCTCTTGGTTCAATCTAATATGTAAGACTTTATTATTAAAGTAGTGACTTCTGATTATTTCAGATCAGGACTCGCAATGTTAATGGCAAATTAACAAATTCTTGAGTACATGATCAAGATTTTTCAAAATCTTTCTCAAAATTCTGTGCTCAAGATTTTTCAAAAAGAAAACTCCCTCTATACCCTTAAAATTAATTTAAATTCAAAAGTTTAAAAATATGCTTTATTTAAGGGGGAGTATAAAAATTAAAAATTAAAAAACAAAAAGTTCCAAATTTCATGCTCAAATCCGTCTTTCTCTCCAAAAAGCTTTCACTTAATCAGTTGATATCAAAAATATAACTACTTGCTATTTTTGAGGGGGAGAAGACGTGATTAAAATGTGATCAAAATGTTTAAAGAATCGTGGATTGAATCTCAAAAAGAGCTCTCCAAAAAGACTCAGATTTTAACCCTCGAATTGACGAAAATTAAATGTCATTTATCGAAAAGACTTATCCGGGACGGGTAATAATTTCAAGCTGGTTACCCAGTGATGTAAACGTGTCTCGCAAAGGACTTGTCTTAGTAGAATGTACCAATTCGAGAGATTCTTCTTTTGATATGACCGGGACAGGTAATAATTTCAAGCTAATCTAACTAGTGATATAAACGTGTCTCGCGATAGTAATATTAACTGAAAATCGATCAATTCAAATGAGCGAACTCTACCCAACATGTGCAAATTTATCTTAAAAATGCATGAGCACATGTGAAGGGGGAGTATTTCAGAAAATACAAAACTCTCGAAGTGTTAACCAAAATGTGTTTTACTCATAAACACTTTGAGAGATTTTCACAAAAGGTTTTATGGTAAGTGATCAACAAATCTAGGATAATCATAGAGTAATAAGGTGATTATGATTAGGTTATGTCCAATGATCCACAAGAGCCGGAGGGATCGGATAATTCCAATAGATTAGAATTAGAAGTCCTTAGGAATGATTGAAAAAAGGAGTAAAATGAGAAAGGAGAAAGAATGGGTTGAAGAATGAAAAAGAAAAGTTTATGAAAGGGTGAAAAGAAATAGCCCTCCATGAAAACTTAAGGCAGAAACCGGGTCAATACATCTGCTATCGGTATTCACTAAGGTGATACTGATATTGAAGACAAGACGTCATGGACCCAGCGACGAGCTGCACAAACCCCTCCTAGCCACTCAGATATCTCTTAAAAGATATTTGTTTCATTTCTTACGGAGAACACTGCATAATCTATCGGCCTCTCACTCCGAGATGTGTTGATATTGAAAAGGTGGCACTCTGTTCCATGCCTCCGACTACTAAAACCAAAACGCACATTATCGAGTCTAGAGCCATGAGATTCATCAAAAAATCTCTTAGGAACACTTTCCATATAATACACCTGTGTTCACCAATAAGGACACATGGTGTACAAGAGTCTTAATGAGATCTTCGGATCTTGCCTTATATCATGGTGGTTACGTGCTTCAAACAGTCTACAGTTGTGAAGTGATACTTCGGTATACTTCAGCAACTCACAACAGCCTTGGTAAAGATTAGATAAAGTTTTCACACTATGCTGTTAACAATCTCGAAATCTGAACCTGTAAGCGCTGGACGATTTATTGCTAACTGTTTTATGCAGGTACATACAAAAGTCCATTCACCATCATCATATGTCTCAACATCTATATCTCCTCATACTCATACTTATGAAGATCATCCTCAACAAAGCTCGAAGTGAAAAGTTCAAGACAAAAAGGTCAAGTTGAAGACAATGTGTTACGAAAAAGTCAAGAAGCTAATCAAGAAGTCAAAGAACAAGTTCATGTATCATGTGAGGACGACATAAGTACGAAGTTCAAGAAGTATGAGTATGATGGAAGAAACGTCGATGCAAATGTATAGAAGATGTTGATCAAAGGCAAGAAGGAACGAAAGACGATTACTTTGAAGATCACATAGTATGAAGGAACGAAGTACCAAGACTATTCTACAACGACACACAAAGTTCAAGACATCGAAGACGAAAGACCAAAATCACTGAGAGCATCATTTGAATGACCATCCCTTAGGGGGAGATTGTTAGCATTAATTTAAAAATGATGGTCATTTGTATTAGTTAAACTTTGTGTCATATACCTTAGTGATAGTCTAGGAAGAGTTGCGCTCTTGGTTAAATCTAATATGTAAGACTTTATGTTAGCAAAAGTTGTAAAAGACCAAAGCCCAACCGAGTCCATGTGAAAGCCCAACCGAGTCCATGTGAAAGCCATTAGGGCGTCACATTGAGCCTATAAATAGGACACTCCCATCTCATTTCCAAGTGTGCCTCATGAGATAGCAAAGGTGGGAGTGTGTGTGTGCGCTTTATATTTTATTGTATTTCTTTCCTTCCATGCTAATACATTAGGTTTATATTTCATACGATCCGCACATATTCTTCTCTTGTTCTTGTGAGTACCATTCGAGTATAACATAAAGTGTATGATAAAGATTAAAGTAGTGTTTTACAAGTGTATGATAAAGATTAAAGTAGTGTTTTATTATTAAAGTAGTGTTTTACAATTTCCATTTATCATCTCTAGGGCCTTATAATTTATGAGTTATCACATCAAACTAACTTTTTTGCATATTAATGGTGACATTGATATTTTTAAAGACAATGGATTACTCTTCAACATAACGTTACATGGGCCCCAAAACTTTGCATCATCTAAGCTGTATAATTTCATGCTAAGAACTATTAAATATTTAATTAGTAAAAGAAAAAAGTTCTGTTAATAACTAGATAAAATTATGAAAAACAATTCTGTTAAACCAGAAATTAATAGAAAATGGGGATCGACAAGCTGTCTAATATGTTTATTTGCTCTTTTTTAAAACAAAATTTTTATTGAAACGTGCAAAAAGTTAGACAACTAAACCAAATTTACAACATTACATACCAATACTAATGTCTTCAGAATAAGGAAAACTCGTATTCATGTTGATTTCTTGTAGACTAGCGGCTCTACACAGTCCAACAATGTGTTAGAGTTAATGGAAAAAATATTAAATGTGTATATCTAAATTCGAATTCGGGACCGAAGGATTGCACACTTTACGTATGATGATCAAGTAAATAATTAATATGTATATTTATTATGTGTATTAATTATTTGGACACGAAATAATACATAACGAACGTTATGTAATTAACGGTGTTGATTAACGACCGTTAGAGAATTAAGGGAAGGATTATTAGAGAAATTGGAGGCAAAAGAAGGATCTAGAATCCATAGCTAATGGGTGGCCGGTTCTATTGGGTTTCCATAACTCTTTGTCGACCCAATATACTTCTTGTGCTCCAAGTCATTATTTCACTATAAATATATAACTTATTGGCTTTTAATGTGATGGACTTTTGTACAAGTTACTATAGCCAAATAGTTTGTCAGTCTTCCTTTTTTCTTCTAAATTGAAATCGATCTAATCAATCTGTCATTGAAAGAGTAGATTGACTTTTATAATTAAAAGTAGATCGAATGGATTTTTTATTAAACAAATGTTTTTGGTTTAATAACGTGTCTAATCACTAGCATCATTGCTTGATCGGTTATAGTACGTGTGTACAAGAGTTCGGTAACAACTTACTTTAGTTGTTCATCTTGGATTGTGGAACAAAACGGTAAGGGGTTCCACGTTAATCCATTTTTATTGATCTTGTGATTAGAAGAGAAGAATCGATCCTTGTTCTTGCTAGGATCTCGAGGTAACTCTATTTATTATTCATGTAATTCATTATATGTGTTAAAGTTGATCTTGCTTCCGCTATGTACTCTTGATGTGTTTATTTAATTAGTGTGTAGATGCTATTTAAATTCAACAGTGGCATCATGAGCCGCTTTAACATGTTAATGATATTACTTAAACGCATAATTAAAATCAATACTTGATTTTTACACATGTTGGTCGATTTTTATTTTTAGGGTTTTGTTTTTGTAGAAAACAAACTAATAAAAATCAAATAGAATTTAGGGTTAGGGTTTCGACCCTATTAAAACTAATTAATTAGTTTGTAACCCTAAATTAAGAACATGATGTGCTATGTGTTTATTTGAGTAATTAGGGTTACGATCTTGGTTGATCCATAATTCTTCATGCAAAGAATTATGGATTATGGTTGTGTTGAATTTGCTACATGTTTTTATGATAAATCTAAAATTAGGGAAGACCCTAATTAAATATATTAATAAATTGGTTATGTGCAACGTGGTAATTAATTATTTAAAACTTACGCGGCCAAATTATTTGGCGTCTGTGGACCATTGGGCACAATGAGCTCGAAAACCAATGGGAGTTTTGGTAATTAATTACATTAATTTACATATAGAGATTATTAATAGGGTTTATCAAAAGGTTTGCATGTGGCTATATGATATTGTTAATGATCATATATGTGTTATTGAGTGTTTATTTATTTTTAAATTACTTGATCTTATTTGTTCAATTATGATGGATTGTTTTCAATTAAGAGGGTAATTTTTAAATAAAAATAAATGAACCTAATAACTATGAAACCTTTGTGGTAAATTAATTTATTGCCAAGTCTTATGTGCCGATAGTGGTTCGCTTCGCACGGTAATTTGCTCCCAGGCGAGACTAGCAATATAATAATTTACTACATAAATGTTTTAAGCTTTAAATCTTAAAGTTTTTAATTGATTGATGCGACTGTACAAAAGTGGTCGAAGCAGCGGACCTAATATTGACAAACTATAAAGTGGGTATAAGGAGGCTTGACATTAAATTGTCATCCGAAAGGGGCGCGTTTTTAATTAGCTTCGGCGGACGTTTGCCCCTCCGCTCGCCTGTGCGTCAATATTAGACTTACCAAGTACACCATGAAAAAGTACGAAGCATCTTAAGGCAATGTTGTAAGTTTCTCAACGCCATCAATTAAAATTTTGTTGATTTTAAGTTGCGAATTAGTTAATGGTTTTTTTATAAAACATATGTTACAAGATGAATGCATGACATCTTGTACATATTTTTTTATTCACATCAAAAATTAATACCCTTAAAATTTAAGTTATATGCCACCCAATGAAACGGAAAATACCTAAGATTAGATGCCCTCATTACTAGCAGCCAAAGCTGATGTAATGATCAAGGGATGGTAATCAAAGGGTAAATTGAGTACTTTCATTACTAGCAGCCAAAGCTGATGTGATGAAACGACGTCAATTTGCAGTTTCTTAAGTTGGTTAACTTAATTGAGCACTTTCATTACTAGCAGCCAAAGCTGATGTAATGAAACGGCGTCAAGGCATAAAGTAATGGGGATGAAACATGCTTACATTTGCAACCGATGTTGGCATTATATGTAAGTCCCATGACTCTAGGAATTGCAATTGGATATTGGCAATTGAGTGCAGCTCTACCTTATTGAGTACTTTCATTGCTAGCAGCCAAAGCTGATGTAATGAAACGACGTCAATTTGGATCCTAGTTTTCAGTGAAAATTAAATGGTTAAATTTTATTTACCATGGGTGTTTAATTTTCTTGAAAAGTTTATTATCGAAAATACTAAAATTGAATTTTGAAAATTCTTTTAATGTATTAAATGCAACATTAAAACCGTAAACGTAGAACATTCCTTTAGTGGAAAGTTGATCTGCACCCGTAGGGGTCTTTGGATAGAGTCAACTTAACTAAAAGAATAAAACTAGTCTACTTTCCGTGTGAAGAGTGAGACTTAATCCTATTCCTTTTCATGAATGAGAAAGGTATAATAGGTAAATTAGAATTGTCTAAATTCTAAGAAATAACTCATGGCAAATTTTGTAGAAATTGCATGTTTTAGGAGTTATTAAAAATAGAAGCTAGACTAATTACCGCAAAATTGGTAAAAGGCAAACTAGAATGATTGATCTAGTTGTTGTGCTTTAACCATTTAAAGGTGCTACAAATCACTGTACGTGATGGTAGACCTAATTGAGGAAGAAATTGCATGCCCAATTTTCTCAAGTTAATTGAATTGATGGATATTCCATCATTCACAAAGTAGATTACATTCTTTGAGTACCTTAGTATGTATTACGTAAGGGATTACTCAAAGGTGTAGGAAAGTAAACAGCACAATATTTGCTTTTACTGGTTATGAAACATTTATAATGTTGTCAAATTCAGTGGGAGCATTGTGTTGTAATTACTGAATAATGAGTTCATGTAGTGATCTTTAATTCAGTGAGAGCTACAAGTCTTGATATCTTGGTAGTAACCTGGATTATCTCTAGAATTTCTTGAGATAAATACTTTCCAATGATAGACACTTGTGGTATTAAGGATAGTCGTGCACGTTTGCTTACTAGACGAGGTGATTCTATATCTACTAATATCTATGACACAATCATATTAATCACATAAGCAAACTATTGACGTGTTGTTTATCTGATACATGATGTTGTTCCATGCACAAGTGGGAGAAATCTTTATTGTGTGCAAGCAACAACATAATAGAATATGATTTAAAGGACTCTCTTGACTGCAAGGTAAGAGAATGATGTTCTAATGTGGTTAATTCACATCTAATTAATAGAACACTTGGAGTTAATATCTACTTTCATTACTAGATATTAATGACAAGATAAATTACATACTTTCATTGCTAGCAGCCAAAGCTGATGTGATGAAACTATGTTAATTTACAAGTTTCTAAAATTAGATAATTAATTAAAACAAGTGTCAATATGATAATAAGACTACTTCAAAATAAATATTTATGTATTGTTGCAATGACATAAATAAATGAAGTAATCTAATACTACTTCATAATTTGAATGTTTATGTATTCGTGGAATGACATAAATATATGAAGTAGAAAATTAACTTGAAATGATACATGAAACCAAATTGTGGTGTTCATGATTACTTTAGTTATACATGTTTATATTGTAAGATATAAATATGAAGTCTTTTATTGCTATAAGACTTATAATAAAGTAAGACGTTATCTTGTTATGTTTTTTAATTAAGACATATACAAGAAGTCATTGAGTTGATCAATGACTTATAACGTAGATTGGGATTATAACAGTTTATGTCTTTTTGGTAAGACATAGAAATTAAGTGGCTTGGGCAAAAAGGCACTTATGTTATAATGCATGCAATTGGCTTGGAAAATCTATTGTACCATTAAATTGACTTAGTTGGTAAATAGGTAAGCCAAAACAAATATATTTATCTAACATATTGTAAAATTGACTTACAATATTAATCCTAATGAAATACATATGTGTATGGTATGTTCAGTTAGGAAAATCAAACTCTTGTTATATTGTTTGATTTGAGATAACTATATCTTCTATTCTTCCTAAAGATATCAAGGTTAGAAAATTGAGTATGGATTGGATATACTCAATTAGACTCCAACCTAGAAGATTAATAAGACACCATTTATTATGGAATGTGTTGAATCACATTAAGTCTTAAAATTGAAGTTCAGAATTTGTTAGACTGCTTGATGAGTAGGTTATTAACAAATTAATGTTAGGAACTGTCAATATGTATTTGTAAATTCCCAAAAGAGAACAAGTTTGTGTTGCTCTATTTGCTACGTATTTATAGTTAATCTATAAATTGTAAAAGGCAAGTGGGAGGAATTTATCTTGTTGAGATAAAATTACAAGATACATAATGAGAATTAAACATGGTAATGTTGAATCTCAAGATGATGGAATTCTTTTTCATAGATCCGCAAGGATATCTCAAATATTTTTAGAATATGTTGAGGATTATGAGTTACAGGATCATTGTAAACCTGTTAATAAATTGCAAATATTTATATTTGGCAAATTACTCATACTATGAATAACTAGATGCAGTCCAAGAAGATAACTAGTTTGAAAACGTAGTTGATCTTAAACTCTATAGTTACTCTATAGAATGAAGATGAATTTCTACAAAGGAAATAAAATCCTAGAGATTTGAATTATTGTGTAGAAATCATAATGGACTATTTGTATACATATTTAATGTATGAAAAGATTATCAATCACACTTAAGCAATTAAATGAGATTGAAATTCTTTCTAAGTACATTAAATGTATAAAGATTATGATTGTCATTCTTAGTTTCATTCATATGAAATTAATAATGGAATGTCGAAACTCTTTCTTGAGTAATTACTTGTGCGAGGACGAAAAGTAATTGAAAGGAGTATTTAAATTCAAATAATCTTTAGAAGTATACAAAGTGCAATCGTTTAGATTAATGCATGCATCTAGGAGATATACTTATGTTTAGTTATTAAATCTAGTTTTGATTTATAATTAAAATAAGATATTTCTTAATATTCCTAAAAGCTAGTGGGAGTGTTAAATTTATTTTCTTATTTCACATATGTTGTATAACATATGGGAAGTAACATTCCATTAACATGAAAATGTTAAGTTTAGTTTGGAATGAAACTTCACATGGAAATTTAGAAAATAAAACCTTGGAGTATATGTTTATTGTTATAAAAATAAGCGGTAAAATAACTGATTCTAATAAACATGATAATCTATTAGGAAGGCTAGATAGATACATATCTTTGAAGAAGATATGACATGAATGAAATCAAAGACACATGGATTTTTCATGTACATCATGTTGCTTGTTGTATCATGCTTGAATGAAAGAAGATTGACAACATTAGTATCTAATTGAAAGTTATTAGATAGCTAAGTGTAATGGATATGGTGGATTTAGAATTTACATCCTCAGCCTGGAATTGCTCCAAAATTCTAAATATGAACCATATGGCAAATTATTGCGAAATTGATATAGTTGACAAATCTTGAAAGATTTGAAGATATCAAACATTACACGATGAATATTAAAAGTTTACGGAATTTTAAAGAGCATATTGTTGTTGGATACAATAATGCTAATGAGATTGAGATGACACTCAATACTAGTCATGGTGGGAGTTTATCCTAGTTAATGGCCATGTGTACTAGTTATGCTCAATGTGAGCATAGTTGCATTATACATTAAAGAATTAGAATACTTTAAAACTACAAGGTTTGGTAGTTTAATTGTCATAAATTCGTGGTTGAGGATGTCACGCATTTTATGAAGTATGTGGCAATATCTAGATAGATGGAAGCTCACATACAAGAACTTCAAGAATTTCATTCTTGAAATAAGTATTCTCAAAATTTCCGATAGATCAAAATTAGTTGATTTATGCTTTGTCAACAAGTATGGTGAACATGACTTGGGTATAATTCATTAATGGGAATTATCATGCATTGATCTATTTAGTATTTGGATAAAGGATATTAAGCAATTATTATTTACAATGAATTAAAGTACGTGGTACGTTTGTTTTCATTAATAATAAATTGTATCCTATATTTGCATGTTTAAATCCGTGAATAACTTATGTCATTCTAAATAGTCCGTTGTCGATCAATAATATGGGAGTATTGTTGAATTAAGACAAATGTGAGGATTGGTAGAATGTACTGTAAGGTTGAGATACCAATATCACATGATATTCAAGGATTGGAATATAGGACTTATCCCGACTTCATGAGTTTACTTTATGGATCTTGTCATTAAGTAAATCATGTATATATTTATCCTTAGACTTGAGATACCAGATAATCGTTCATACATGTAGTGCATTTCTATGACTCAATTTAACGCTATACGTAACTGGTAGCTATACGGATTGTTTTCGGAAGTGTTGCGAAGTGTATGAGTTATGCTCGTAGTCAAAATGGGATTTGTTCCTTCAAATTTAATTTGAAGTTTAATATTACTGGGCCCCTCGTGGGATTAACAAGATGTTTGCGTGGCCATGGCCAAGATCTCCCCTGAACTTATTCAAAAGATTTGGTAATCTTGTGTAATCAAAAAACGAGAAACAGAATTATTAATAAAGAATGACTAAGATCCATATCTTTATTAATGTAGTATTAGAAACAAAAGGATAAGTATGATGATCTAATCATCTAGTGGTTTTTCCAGGAGACCACACACCCGAGTTGTACTAGGGGCATTGGCGTGTTGCTAGACGCTAACCAATGTCATTACACTTTTAATAGATTTCCAAGTGGGAGCTATTAGAGTTAATGAAAAAAATATTAAATGTGTATGTCTAGATTCGAACTCGGGACCGAGGGATTGCACACTTTACGTATGATGATCAAGTAAATAATTAATATGTATATTTATTATGTGTATTAATTATTTGGACACGAAATAATACATAACGAACGTTATGTAATTAACGGTGTTGACTAACGACTGTTAGAGAATTAAAGGAAGGACTATTAGTGAAATTGGAGGCAAAAGAAGGATCTAGAATGCATAGCTAATGGGTGGCCGATTCTATTGGGTTTCCATAACCATTTGTCGACCCAATATACTTCTTGTGCTCCAAGTCATTATTTCACTATAAATACATAACGTATTGGCTTTTAATGTGATGGACTTTTGTACAAGTTACTATAGCCAAATAGTTTGTCAGTCTTCCTTTTTTCTTCTAAATTCAAATCGATCTAATCAATCTGTCATTGAAAGAGTAGATTGACTTTTATAATTAAAAGTAGATCGAATGGATTTTTTATTAAACAAATGTTTTTGGTTTAATAACGTGTCTAATCACTAGCATCATTGCTTGATCGGTTATAGTACGTGTGTACAAGAGTTCGGTAACAACTTACTTTAGTTGTTCATCTTGGATTGTGGAACAAAACGGTAAGGGGTTCCACGTTAATCCATCTTTATTGATCTTGTGATTAGAAGAGAAGAATCGATCCTTGTTCTTGCTAGGATCTCGAGGTAACTCTATTTATTATTCATGTAATTCATTATATGTGTTAAAGTTGATCTTGCTTCCGCTATGTACTCTTGATGTGTTTATTTAATTAGTGTGTAGATGCTATTTAAATTCAACACAATGATCATACAATCTGTTGACAAAATCTCAAAACCCTCGTTAATTTAAGGTCCAATGAAAAAATCTGGTTACTGATCACTGATATCATGTCTCTGTCATATTTATAAGCACGTGTCTTTTAAAAACTTCGAAGTATGACTAAAATGAGTAGTTCTTGCATGCATTTACTAATGTGTATGAATAAACTTTTTTTTTTTAACAAATTTTTTTTGACACTGAACAATCTTTCTTTGAAGTACGTTTTCATATTCACTCAACTACTAGTACTCTAACTAGAATAAATGCAGATGGAGACTGTGTTCGTTCGTGTATAGCCCTAGTGCCACCGGTGTGCCATGGGCAACCAACATGAAAGTTTGTAACATAAAATTTTACAAAAAGAAAAGGGATAATTACCAAAATAGACCAAACACCAAATGGTCTATACCATACCCCGGTTGCCCAAAAAATGTCCCCAGTTGCCCAAAAAATGGCGATTGTTGCCCAAAAAATACACTGAAAATCCTTCAGTTGCCCAAAAAATTGCCGGTTGCCCTGGGCAACAAAATTATTTTCGGATTTCGGGGTAGATAGGGAACCGCCCATTTGTGTTTGGTCTACTTTTAGAATTATCCATAAAATTTCACAAAAAGAAAAGGGTTAATGACATGTAATAGTAACGTACTTGTGGAACGGGTTTTATGTTCTTGATTGAGATATTTATGTATTGAATGTGTTTAGCATGCGGAATCTACTACAACACACTTTAAAAGAACACAAGGTGGTGAGTTTGAGTAAAAATGAGAATGCAATGAACAAAGAACACAACTTTGGTTTAACACAAAACGATTCAATATTATTGATGAAATAATACGGATGATCTAAATATCACCGGGATTACAAAGTAATCTTGAATCTTAAGATTGTAAAAAGATTTGTGATTTGAAGTAACTAAGTTACTTGAGAGATAGTTTGGTTTTGGTTATTGGTTGTGTAAGATGCATGCATGAAGTAGTGACTAAGATATCCTTTTATAAGATAAGGATATCTTATTACATGTTGTCAAGTGGAAGAGTATTATACTATACTTTGACTATATTGGCGCCTACAATTAAATACAACTACCCATGTACAACTCTGATAATATTCTTCTGTCATCACAGAAGACTAATCTACTTCTACATAACGTATAACTTTGTACAAAGACTAATAATTCAACTAAATATCTATTACAAAATATCTAATCGACTTGACATATGCTTAGCAGGCTCTTCATCAGCTAGCAGTACCTTCTACCCAGAAGGTACTGGTAGAACATCTTCGTACTCTTCAAAAATCAACTAGCAGGCTCTTTAACATCTTTGGCAGGCTCTTTGACTTGAACATTTTATTCCCAACAATCCTCCCCTAAACTTGTTATTTCCATTAAAATACACAAGTTTCTGATGAATAAAATACATACCTTGAGGATTTGAGAGAACTCTTCCAAAAACCTTCACTCTCTGTTCTTCCTTTTTCTTTCATATTGCTCAGATATGCTCCTCAGCAAACTCTGAACAATTTCTGAGTTCTCATCATCTTTGTCACACCTTAATCTCTTGGAGATCATAGTTTTAAGCACTTCATAACTTAGTGGATACTCTTTCTCAGCCAACATAAAGAGTTCTATCCCACTCTGTGTGAAAAGGTGATGAATGTTGCTATGGCTTAGAAATTCCCAAGTTGTTGAAGGATCATAATAGGGAAATTTCCAATGAACATCTTTGGGATCAGGATCAAACATCCTATTGAATTCTACCCAAAGTTCTTGTTCCTTAGCATCTGTACTAGAAGTTGTGTCTAGTCTAATCTGCACTAGATTCCACAATTCTTCCAAGTCTGCTCTGTCACATGCTCTAACTAAATTTTCAAAATTCTTGAAGATAGCAAACTGACCCCCAACCCTTGTTATTTTCCATGATTTTCCTAATCTATCATGGTTGATCTCCCAATCAATAATAGGTCTTCTACAGCTAATTGGATCAGCATGTATGATAGTAGGCAAAGTAATCAACATTTTACTTACTTGCTCTGAGTCCAATTTTGCTACTTCTTTCTTCTGAGCATCCTTCTTCTTCATTGAGGGGTGTACATCAGATGGAACTTTATAGTAAAGACTCTTGTAGGCTTGTAGATACAGGAAGAAGATTTCATCAGCAGATTTCTTCTTTAGTTGATAGTCAGTCCAATTTGCCTGACCTTTCAAAAACCTTTTCATAAAAATCACCTGATCTTTCTGAGATTGTCCTACCTTAAAACCTCTCTTCTGACTTTCCTTCATCTTCTCAAAAATGTCAGCCAAAGCTGCTTCTTTATACTTCTTGTTGATGAAAGATTCAAGTGCTTCTGTTTTCTCATCAGAATTGAGTGTCTTGTCATTTACTATATTTGCTGCTTGACCTTTCACAATTGGATCATTATTGATAATCCATAGCATCTGTGCATCAAAGGTTTCTTGAGCAATTTGAGTATCAAGAAGAGTCTGAGCAGCATCTTCAGCATCTTTCTGCTCTTTCATTACTGCAAGCATTCTTGAAGCTTCAAGTGCTTTTAGCTCTTCTTCATGAACCCTTTTGGCTTCTTCTTCTCCTAAAGCCATCTGAATTTGCTGAGTTCTTTTCAACTTCTTGGACTTTGGCTCATCTTCAATCATAATGCCTTTGCCCTTATCCTTTGGAGTTGGTGCTTGTGATGGAGCAGAAGATTGCTCATCAGCAACTAAATCCCTCTTTCTCTTGTACACTTTCTCAGCAGACCCTTTGTACCCCATAGCCAATAGCCTTTCTATCCTAGCAGGCTCTTCTTCTGGCCTAGCAGGCTCTTGCCCTGCTCCAACAGGCTCTTCATCATAAACTTGAGTTCCATCATGGAATTCAAATTGAGCCTCTTCCTCATCTTCAGAACTATCCTTCCTCCCCTTTTTGGAAGAGTGACCTATCCTATCAGCATCTGACTGTGAAGAACTAGATAAAACAACCTTTGCAGACTTTTTACCCTTTAGCTTCTTCACTTCACCCTCCAATTTCTTTACCCTCTTTACTAATTTGATGTTGATCTCAGAAAACTTCTTGCTTTGACTTTTAAGAGCATCTTCTAAGAACTTCATCTTGTCTTTCAGTTCTTGCATTGTCTGAGGTGATTGGGTTTGTGATACATGATGTGATGATGTTGGTGGTGTTGCTGATGGTACTGGAGATGGTATTGGTGATGTTTGATGTGTTGGGGAAATGTAACCATGTGAAGAACTAGATGATGGTGTATCAGCTGATGGTGTTGGTTCTTCTGGATGTTGTGGTAACATTTCATCAAAAAGTGGTATTTCTTCCCCTCTAAAACCAATTCTCATATTTGAAAATACTTTGTGAGAAAGTTTTTGTGTGTCATAAATTGAGTCTGTGGGAAGTAACAAATGTTTTACTTTTGCAATGATGCACCCAATAAATCTTGGATACATCAAAAACTTTGTTTCACTTTTCACATTTTTAATCAATCCTTCAAAAATATGTTTTGAAAAATTGTATTTTCTGTTTGTGGCTAAGCAAATGAGAGCAGAAGCCATGTTTCCACTAAATTGCTCCCAAGAGGTTTTCTTCTGGCTCAAACAGTGAAAGATTGTGTGAATCAAAAATCTCCATTGTGGAGTAAGATGCTTTTTCAGAAAAGTGAGTTTGTTAGACTCAGCATGATACCCCATTCTTTGTAAATTTTCAAAAATTTCAGTATCTGGTAACTGACTAATACCATCAGAATCATCCAAATGAAGATGTCTTCTTATGGATGACTCAGTAAGAGTCAAATGTTTACCATCCACTTTGGCCTTAATTCTTTGTTCCCCATTTTCAGAAGTTTTAATTTTAGCAGATTTCCAAAATTGTAAAATTTGATTTTCATAAATAGTGGGATTGACTAGCAAAGCAAACCTGATGTAGGAGTTGTTTAAAAAGTCCACTACTTGATGAAATGAGGCATTATCCTCTGACTTTTCCAAAAATGCTAACTGATTGTGACGTTGGACAAAATCTAGAACAACTGTGGAAGTCATAATGAAAATTTTGAATATGATGGTGGGATTTGTTGGTAGTACTGGTAGAAGATGAAAGGTGTATGTGAATTATGATAATGACTGATGAAAGAAGATATGAGAGAATTACTTTTAACCGACAATAAGAAAGATTATAATAAGTAAATGAAAAGGCGGTTAAAAAGATCTTTTATATGTGAAATATAATATAATATAATCATCAGTAATTTACATAACTACCCCAACGGCTAATTTTAACTACCAGGCCTAAAGGCTAAAACTTTTTCTGACAGGCTCAACGGCTATATAGCAGTACCTTTTTATACTAGCAGTACCAATTTTGAACTACCAGTACCTTTGAAAGTTTTATAAAAATCCCTTATAGTTTTTAGCAAACTACCAGCTATCAACGGATTTGAGTTGTCTTTACCAAAAGCCGTTTGCTTAAGGACTAGCTAACTATTTACAATTAAGTATGGTCAGTTAACAACCATATAGTTTTTGGTAAACTATCAACCATCAACGGATTTGATTTGTCTTTACCAAAAGCCGTTTGCTTATGGACTAGCCAACTCTTTAGTTTGTAAAAACTTGGTGAGTGGAATACCAAAAGCCATGATGGCCCAAAGATGGTGCAATTTCCTTGGATGGAGGAAATTTAAAAGGCAATGATGCTGTGTATCTTGGATGATTGGTTCAACAAGTGAAATCATCTAATGTTATGCCTTTGAGTTGAAACTTTCCTTAGTTTGATCTAGATAGAACTTTCTCCTTGAGAAATGCTTCATCCCTTCTAGATATGTGATCTAACTCTCTTCCTTTTCAACTTTGCATCATCTTGTATGCTCTTGTCTTTCCTTTCATAAATTGTTTTTTCTTCCATTCTGGGCTATTAATTCCTCCCCTGAGATTGTTATCTCTCCTGAAATGAATATAACTTTTGTTGCTCCTTTTTGTTTGGAAGAACTCTTGTTTTGTTATCAACCTGAAATGTGTTAGTTGCAAACCAAAAGAACAAAATGTTCTACCAGTATTTTAAACATTCAAGCCTTTATATGAACAAAACATAGCAATTTTATATCAGCAGGACCAATTATGAATTAACAGGACCTTTTGACTAACTAGCAGTACCATGTTTAAAAGCTAATACCAGTTAATCTTATGAACAAAAACATATGTTTTTCAAAGATTTATCATTCCAATACCTCCTACAAGATATTTGAATCTACCTAAATCAAAAGCTTTGGTGAGAAGGTCTGCATAATTCTTTTCAGAATCAATTTTAACTACTTGAATTAACCTCTTCTCATTGCAATCCCTTATGAAATGGTGTCTGATTTCAATATGTTTTGTTTTTGAGTGTTGAACTGGGTTTTTAATGATACAAATAGTACTGCTATTGTCAATATAAATAATGGTGTTAAGAAAATTGTACCCATAGTCAAGCATTTGATTTTGGATCCAAAGAACTTGCCCACAACAACTTGCACCAGCAACATATTCTGCCTCAGTTGTAGAATTGGCCACCATTGTTTGTTTCTTGCATTGCCAAGAGATTAGTCTGCAACCAAGAAATTGACATCCACCAGTTGTGGATTTTCTGTCTAGAGTTGCACCAGCATAGTCACTATCCGAATAAGCCACTAATTCAAAAGATGATTCCCTTGGATACCAAAGACCCAACCTAGGTTGACCCTTAAGATATCTAAAGATTCTTTTGACTGCTGTGAGATGAGAGATCTTGGGATGTATTTGAAACCTTGCACATACACATACTGAGAACATGATATCTGGTCTTGATGATGTAAGATACATCAAAGACCCAATCATAGATCTATAATTGTGCAAATCCATATCTTCTCCTTCAGCATCCTTGAGTAGCCCTTTGTCTGGATCCATTGGTGTACTTGCAACCTTAGAATCAGCAAAATTAAATTTCCTTAGGATCTCTGCTACATACTTATCTTGGCTGATAAATATGCCTTCTTTGGATTGTTTCACTTGGAGACCCAAAAAGAAAGTAAGTTCCCCCATGGAACTCATTTCAAACTTACTATGCATAAGTTTTTCAAATTCTACACACAAGTCTTGGTTTGTTGATCCAAAGATTATGTCATCAACATAAATCTGCACTAGCAAGATGTCTTTCTTTGTTCTTTTGATGAACAAAGTTGGATCAATCCTGCCTCTTTGGAATCCACTTTCTAGTAGAAAACAAGCCAATGTTTCATACCATGCCCTAGGAGCTTGGTGTAGGCCATACAAAGCCTTGGTAACCTTGTAAACTTTGTCTGGATACTCTGCATCAATGAAGCCTGGAGGTTGAGACACATATACTGGTTCTTCAATTTCACCATATAAAAATGCACTCTTAACATCCATTTGATAGACAGTGAAGCCTATGAATGAAGCATAGGCCAAGAAAAGCCTAATTGCTTCAAGTCTTGCAACTGGAGCAAACACTTCTTCATAATCTACCCCTTCTTCTTGAGTATATCCTTGTGCTACCAATCTAGCCTTGTTTCTGATCACTATACCCCTTTCATCTTTCTTGTTTCTGAATACCCATTTGGTTCCAATTGCCCTATGACCTCTGGGCAAATCAACCAATATCCAAACCTTCTGAATCTTGAATTGGAGAAGCTCTTCTTGCATTGCTTCCACCCAACTTGCATCATCTAAAGCTTTGTTTATGTTTTTGGGTTCAGCCTGAGATAGAAAACATGAAAACAGGCATATATTGGAAGTATCATTATTCTTTTCTTCATAAATAGAGGAGATAAACCCTTCTTCATCTGAAGATAAGACTTGAGATAAACCAACTTGAGATCTTGTTCTAACACCAGAAGTTATGCTTCCAATCACATCATCAGTTGAGTGATCTTTGAGAATTCTAGTGTTTGGTGTTTTAGGAACTTCATATGTAGATGGAAGATTGCTAATCCCCACCTCTTTTTGAAAAGAATCATCTATTTGAACATTCAATGGCTCAGCAGTACCAATACTTGAACTAGCAGGACCATCTGAAGAACTAGCAGTACCATTGTCATTAGCACCACCTTCTTGATTCTCTTGATTCTTAGTTCCTTGATCATCTTCATTGCCTTCATTTGTTGTGTTTGAAGGTCCTTCTTGACTTGAAGATAGATCCATACTTTTCCAAATTGGCATCCAGATGTAATCTTGATCTTTAGGAGTTTCAACATTGTCTTCAAAACCTGCATCATCATTAGTATTTGTACCTGTAACAGGCACATAATTCATTGATTCTGAAAGCCTATCAACATCAAACATCCAATCTGGTCCAACTCCTTTCACATTTGTTAGTTTCTCTTGAAACTCTATGTGAAGATTCTCTTCTACTAGCCTAGTGCAAGTGTTAAACACTCTATAGGCCTTACTCTGCAAGGAATACCCTATCAAATAGCCAACATCTGCTTTTCCATCAAATTTGCCTAAATGATCTTTGGTATTGAGAATAGTGACATGACAACCAAAAGGTCTCATAAAACTTAAAGATGGTTTTCTACCAAAGAAAAGTTCATAAGGTGTTTTTCTATGTGGCTTTGTCACAAGAACCCTGTTTTGCACATAACAAGCAGTACCAACTGCTTCAGCCCAAAATGAAATAGGTAACTTAGAGTCTACTAACATAGTTCTAGTAGTCTCTATAAGTGTTCTATTCTTCCTTTCTGCTACTCCATTTTGCTGAGGTGTTCTAGCTACACTAAACTCTCTTTTTATGCCTTTTTCCTTGCAAAAGTCATCCATTACTCTATTCTTGAACTCTGTCCCATTGTCACACCTGATGACCTTGACCTTCTTATCAGATTGGTTTTCTACCTCAGTGATATAGGTTTTAAGTATCTCACTAGTTTCATGTTTAGATCTTAAGAAGAAAACCCATGAAAATCTGCTATAATCATCAGTAACAACCAGACAATATCTTTTTCCATTCAAGCTGCACACATTAGTAGGACCAAAGAGATCCATATGAAGCATATGTAAAGCCTGAGAAATAGAGTTTTGGGTCTTGGGCTTACAAGAAGCTCTATGTTTTTTGCCTTTTAGACAGTCAACACATGTTTGGTCGTTTTGGAAAATCTTTTTGGGTAAACCTCTTACTAAATCATATTTTGCAATAGTGTTGATTGTTTTAAAGTTTACATGACCAAGCCTTCTATGCCAAAGCATAGATTCATCCAATGAGGCTTTTGCTACCAAACAAGTTAAACCTTCCTTGGGATCAATGTTCTTTAAATTGACACTATACATATTGTTCCTTTTTGGAATTTTAAGAAGGATCTGACTCTCATCAGGCATCTTAAAATCAGAAGAAAGAACCATACATTCATTGTCAGTAAAAAGAACATTGTTCTTTTTGTCACACATTTGTGAGACACTAAGAAGATTAAACTGAAGTTCTTTCACAAAATACACATTTTCAAAATCTAGTTTACTGGTTTTGATAGTACCTTTACCAGTGATCTTTCCTTTTATTCCTCCCCCAAAGGTAACATATCCTCCATCAAATGTTTTGAAGTCTGAGAGGAATGACATGTTGCCTGTCATGTGCCTTGAACATCCACTATCAACATATCCTTGATCTCCAATATCAGTTGAATGTTCCTGCACATGAATAAACATATTAGTTTCCTTGGGGTACCCAAGCCATGACAGACTTGGGTTTGCCTCTTGCATCAATAAAGTCAAACCTTTTCAGGATTGTTGATGCACCTTTTGATTGGATTGGTTTCCAAATCCAACATGCTGAGGACTTAACAGCACTTTCCCTTTTAATCCATTGTGTGGTCTTTGGTCTATCAGTACCAATTTTGGCAATACCAATTTTGGCAGTACCATTTGGTCTAGCAGGACCTTTTGGTCTAGCAGGACCTTTGGTTTTTGGTGTCCAAATTTGTGTTTTGACCACAGATTTCTTTTGAATAGGACTCTTCTCAACTTTTGGTACACTTTTGAAAGTGTTTCTTGTACCCTTATCAGTTGGTTTTGCAATAACAGGCTTATTTTGTCTAACAGTATGTTTAACATTTGTGGTGTTAGACTTAACAAAACTTTTTCTGGGGTGAGTAACATTTGTTTTAGACTTTGATTTACTCCCAGAAACCCATTTATTACAATAAGCATGAAGATGATTAAAGCTACCACAATAATAACAAGCCTTATTGAACATAATAAAGTCATCACCTAGTTGTTGTGACTTAAGGTTGTTCCAATTTCTTTGGCTTCCCCTAGGTTTGTTATTACATTTTTTACAACTTTCAACTGTCTTCAAAACAGCTTTAGCCTTAGCTTTAACTTCTACTTTCTTAGGACTGATTGGTCCTACTTTTATTCCTTTGATAGGAATAGTCTGATCTTCACCCAATCAGATACCCAATCTTCAATAATTAGGACATCTGGTCTCTTATCAGTGAGCACTTTAGAGAGTGGGGCATTCTTAGCACTCTCAGAAGGTTCACTTATCACTACAGGTTTAGCTAGTGGTTTGGTAACAAATTCATGTAAACCTGATGCAGCTAAATCTGATCCTGGAGGACAAGGAATTCCTCTATAAGGAGGTGGACATTCATTGTATCCTATCCCTGATTTTATTCTCTTATTCATCTGATTCTCTACTATGCTCCTAGTACACTCAGAAGCATTTTCCAATCTAGTAACAGTCAGTTGAATATTATCTCTAGCCAAAGTCACTTTAGTGCACTCATTCCTCACCATTTCTATTTCTGAATCTTTCAAAAATATTTGTCTATTAAGAGCAGCTTTAGTATCAGAAAATGTGAGTTCATTTTCTCTATAGTGAATGAGTTGTTTTTCTAGTTTGGCCATACCACACTGATGGTTAAATAAGGTTTGATTGGTTTTTCTTTCTTCTATTTTTAGCTCATCATAAGATTTTCTTATAACTTCTAATTCTTTAAGAAATTCACAATTGCTAGAACATTTGATAGTTTGTACCTCAGGAGTGGAGAATGCCATCAAAGCCAATTCATCAGAAGTTGACTCATCTTCACCCATGAAACTCCAATCAAAACCCATGCCATCAATAGCAACCATTGCTTTTGGCTCAGCAACTTCAACAACCTTACTCTTTCTTTCAAAGCTTCCTCTCTTCTCAAAGCTTTCTTTATTTCTGTTGTCAAACCCTCTACCCTTGTCATCCTGCTTCTTAGGTCTTCTACACTCTCTAGAGTAGTGACCTTTCATGTGGCAGTTGTAACACTCCACCTTTGACTTATCATAGCCAGCAGGCTCATTTCCATTTATCATTATCTTCTTGCCAGTCCTCATCATCAACTTCTTAGCTCTAATGCTTAAAAGTGAAAGTTGCCACTTTATGTCCATCTCTTCAAGATCATCAGGATGAATCTCTTGAATATCTTCAAATGTTAGTATGGACCCATTGTGTTGAGATGTGAGAAAAGCACACCCAATTGTTTCATCTAAAATGGATTTGGTACTACCAGAAGTACTAGCAGTACCAAAGGTTGTGTTGGCAGTACCTTCTTCTCTGCCACCTTGTTCTTCATTATCAACCTTTGTGGTGCTTGGGGATGAAACAAAAGCCATATTTCCTGAACTTGACCCAGTAGTCTTCTTTACTTCATGTTCTACAATTTTAAAATTGTTGTAGAGATCATTGAGACTCATCTGGTCAATATCTGACTTGTTCTTCCAAACAATGACATGCATAGACCATTCTGAAGGTAAACTCCTAAGAAATTTAGAGTTTAGGTCTTCTTGAGTTATCATCACTTCATGGATGGCTAACTGACTTGCAAGCTTCTGAAGTCTATTGAACATACTGTCCAAAGACTCATTGGTTGTGGCTGTGAAGTTCTCAAATTGTTGTTTGAGAAGTGTTTTCTGTGTTTTCTTGGTAGCATCATTACCACCAAACCTAGCCACAATAGCTTCAAAAAGGGTTTTGGCATCTTTGTATTTGTTAAAGATCAGAAGTTGATCATTTGGAATAGTCATCAGTAACATACTCCTTGCTTTTAGATCATTTCTCTTCTGAATCTTTTCATCTGCATTTGATGGTTGGTCTTGTATTCTTGTTACAAGAGCATCATTTACTGTTGTAGTGGTGATTTGGGGTTTAAATGAATTGCCTTGTTCAATGATCTCCCAAAGTGCATAATCCTGCACTTGAAAGTATTGTTCTACCCTTAGTCGCCACATTTCAAACTCATTTTGCTTAAGTAATGGAAGTTTAGCTGCAACATTTGTTTGAATATGTTCAACATCCATTGTTCTTTTAAATTAGTAAATATCAAGCCTCGCTCTGATACCACTTTGGAACGGGTTTTATGTTCTTGATTGAGATATTTATGTATTGAATGTGTTTAGCATGCGGAATCTACTACAACACACTTTAAAAGAACACAAGGTGGTGAGTTTATGTGAAGTGAGAATGCAATGAACAAATAACACAACTTAGGTTTAACACAATACGATTCAATATTATTGATGAAATAATACGGATGATCTAATATCACCGGGATTACAAAGTAATCTTGAATCTTAAGATTGTAAAAGGATTTGTGATTTGAAGTAACTAAGTTACTTGAGAGATAGTTTGGTTTAGGTTATTGGTTGTGTAAGATGCATGCATTGAAGTAGTGACTAAGATATCCTTTTATAAGATAAGGATATCTTATTACATGTTGTCAAGTGGAAGAGTATTATACTATACTTTGACTATATTGGCGCCTACAATTAAATACAACTACCCATGTACAACTCTGATAATATTCTTCTGTCACCACAGAAGACTAATCTACTTCTACATAACGTATAACTTTGTACAAAGACTAATAATTCAACTAAATATCTATTACAAAATATCTAATCGACTTGACATATGCTTAACAGGCTCTTCATCAGCTAGCAGTACCTTCTACCCAGAAGGTACTGGTAGAACATCTTCGTACTCTTCAAAAATCAACTAGCAGGCTCTTTAACATCTTTGGCAGGCTCTTTGACTTGAACATTTTATTCCCAACAGTACTTTCCCATTTGTTCCATTATCAGATACGAAACAAAAAAAATACCACAATAACCATCCAACTTTCAAAATTTTGTTTCATTATCATACGTTTTGTTTGCACCGTTAGTCCTTTTGACTAACGACGATTTTTAATTAACTAAAAAATATGGTTTTCTTACGTTTTCATACGTTTCTATCTGTTTTTATACATTTTTCGCCCGTTTTCTTTATGTTTTTGTTTGCACCGTTAGTCCTTTTGACTAATGAACGTTTGTAATTAACTCAAAAATATGTTTAAAAATGAACAAAAACGCTTGAAAACATATAAAAACGTAATAAAAACATATTTTTGAGTTAATTACAAACGGTCGTTAGTCAAAAGGACTAACGGTGCAAATGAACAAAAACGTATGAAAACGGGCGAAAACGTATAAAAACGGATAAAAACGTATGAAAACGCTTGAAAACATATAAAAACGTATGAAAACGCAAGAAAACATATTTTTTTTAGTTAATTACAAACGGTTGTTAGTCAAAACGTATGATAATGAAACAAATGGGAAAAAAAGTTGCTATTACATGCCAAAAGGACTAACGGGGCAAAGAGTTGGATGGTGATAATGGTAATTTTTTGGGTTCGTATCTGATAATGGAACAAATGAGAAAGTAAGTTGCTATTACATGACATTAACCCAAAAGAAAAACATATTAAAAAATACTCTGCTCCCACTGTCGCAAAAATTTTGGTCACAAAACAAAAAATGCACACTTTAAGAAAAAAATACCACAACACTCTTCAACCAATGAATACCATATGTATCCACTAAACTCTATTTTAATCTTTTGAATTAAAAAGTGAAAAATTATTTTAAGATATCATAAATGAAAAGTTAATAATTTTGAGACGGAAAGAATAAGCATTAATAGTTTTAAATATAATCTTAGCTGGCTTTTCCCATGTGATCAGGGAATTAAGTTGCCATTGCATTTCCGCGTAACTTGTGTTTATGATCAGTTTACATTTTTTTAGCATATCAAATCTTTTATATAATAAAACAAAACACAAAGTGGGGACTTTTTCATTTTAAAGAAATCAATCATACCTTATTTAGTAATAATTTTTTTAATTTGAATTTTATATTTAGATGCGTAAATATAACAGAAGCTAAATATTTCCTGAATTGGCCTAAATCTTAAAAATTTCGTATTTTTACTCCTATGTAAAAAGAAACTGGAAATAACACATGTACTTCATTGTCTATAACTAATAGTTTTGTACCAAATTGTAAATATAAAAAGAAAAACGCTTTGCATCATCCACGTATAAGTAAAAAAACCGTACTCTGCATGTTTTCACTCTTCAGGCATATATCCAACCTAAAATGATTCTCCATCACCAGCCATCTATTCATCATCACTAGAATCAGGTATGACATTCCGATCAAAGTATATAGCATCATCGATCTAAATTAACATACCTTCGAAGATATCATTAAAGTCAAGATCATCTCTCTTTATTCTAAACTTTAGTAAGTACTGTGTGTTAATTTTTTGATGTCAAAATAGAAGAGATTATTGATTTCATCACATTGATTTTAAGATTAAATATCAGATTTAAGAAAATTAGCAATGACACCAATTATAGTACCAAACTAAGTTTCATCGTCTAATTTGTTGTTGTCACATGTTAATGTTGGTAGTTGTTGTTAGGTTTTATGGATTAATATTAATATGTTTATGTCCAGTTTCGAACATGAGACTCGGGATTGCACACAATAACGTGAGAGTTTCAATGATGAATAATTAAATATATATTTCATGTATTTATTTATTTATTCATTTCACTAATAAAACACTTAACGACGGTTAGTACTTAACGGGGTTTTAACTAACGACCGTTAAAGGACTAAATGTGCAAAAGAGAGATGGAAGAATCTAGAAACCCACCCAATGGGTTGGGTCGGCCGAATGGGTGTGTTAAGGCCCTAGGTCGGTTTGTGTATCTTAGGGAACAAGTTTGTTTAGCCTATAAATACAAATCATTGTGTTTAGGGTTTAACTAATCTTGAATCCCTAACCAACCAAGCTTCTCTCTTCTTCTCCTCTTGCTTAGAACCGGTCGACTTTTTTATTCCCACTAGGGAATTCGACGAGTGTTGCTAGCATTCAAGTGCTTGGTTATTAGTGATCAAGAACCTAGCTTTTCCATTGAAACGCTATTCATTACGTGTGTACAAGATCGAGTGACAAGCTTATTTTAGCTTGTAGTTTCCTTGTTGTGTCGATCCAATATATAATCCCATTAGGGTTTATATAACTCGTTCTTGTTGAAGGGATTCCTTGTTCTTGCTAGGAATCACTAAGGTATGTTTTCTTTTAAGTTAATTAATTATATGTTTATGATCTATTCCGCTGCGTGATCTATTTGGTTATATGTTTATAGTTTGTTTATGATTCATAAAAACCAACAGTGGCATCAAGAGCCTCGTTTAAAAACATGTAATTAATTACTTAAACCTAAAAATTGGATCTTGTAGAGATTACATGCATTTATTATCTAGGGTTTTGTTGAATTTTTTTTATAAACCCTAATGGGTCGACACCCATTAATTAAAAAAATTAGGGTTTTAGTTTTTGATTAAAAACTTGTAGAAACCCTAGGAGTGCATGCAAATTTTTAGGGATTAATTAGTGAATACCGTATGTGATGTCACTTAATTAATAAGAAACATACTAATAATTATATATTGACATGATAATATGGACTACATGATTATGTGATCAATATGGGATCCATGACAAAATCTTGCATATTTTGTCGTGGTATGATTTGTATGTTTGATTGAATTATTTGCTACATGATTAAATAAATCTTAAATTGGGGAAGACCTCAATATATATTAATTAACAAGTTATGTGAATGTGGTATCTAACTAACTAAAACTTACGCGGTCAAGTTATTTGGCGTCTGTGGACCATTGGGCACAATGAGCTCGAAAACCAATGGGAGTTTTGTTAGTTACATACATTTAAAAATTTCACATAGAATTAATATTAGGATTTATTGAAAAAGGTTTGCATGTGGCTATATGATATCGTGGATGATCATATATTTGTTATTATGTGTTTATTTTTTGTAATTACTTGATCTTTTGTGTTTATATATTATGATGGATTGCAACACATAAGAAGGTAATTTTCATAATAAAAATAAACAAGACTAATAACTATGAAACCTTGTAGTAATTTTATTTATTGCCAAGTTTTATGTGCCGACAAGTGGTTCGCTTCGCACGGTAATTTGCTCCCAGGCGAGACTAGCAATAATAAATTTACTACATTAATGTTTTAGCAAGAAAATCATATTTTTTTAGTTGATTGATTGCAACTGTACAAAAGTGGTCGAAGCGGCGGACCTATTATTGACAAACTATAAAGTGGGTTTAAGGTTGGTTCTCATTAAATTGTGACCTTAAAGGGGCACGGTTTTAACCAGCTTCGGCGGCTGTCGTCCCTCCGCTCGCCTGTGCGTCAATAATAGACTTACCAAGTACACCATGAAAAAGTACGAAGCATCTTAAGGCAATGTTGTAATTTGCTCAACGCCTCAATTAAAAACTTTGATGATTTGAGCTACAAATGAGTAAATGGATTTGTTTTGAAAATATATATATGATACAAAGATGAATGCATGACATCTTTGTACATATTTTTTTTATTTTACACATCAAAATTATTACCCTAAAATTTAAGTGATATGCCGACCAATTAACATGGAAACACCTAAGATGACATTCTATCATTACTAGCAGCCTCAGCTGATGTGATGATTCAAAGAATGAAGTCAATAGGGGTAAATTGAGCACTTCCATTACTAGCAGCCTCAGCTGATGTGATGGAACGACGTCAATTTACACGTTTCTAAATTGGTTAACTTAATTGAGCACTTTCATTACTAGCAGCCTCAGCTGATGTAATGAAACGGCGTCAAGGCATAAAGATTTGGGGATGAAACATGCTTACATTTTGCAACCGATGTTGGCAATATAATGTAAGTCCCAAGATTTCTAGGAATTGCAATTTGACATTGGCAATTGGGTGATCCCGTACCTTGTTGAGTACTTTCATTGCTAGCAGCCTCAGCTGATGTAATGAAACTGACGTCAATTAGGATCCTAGTTTTCAGTGAAAATTAAATGGTTTTTAACCAATGGGTGTTTAATTTTCATGAAATGTTTTATTATCGAAAGTACTAACTTTTGAACTTTTTTCTGTAGAAATGGCCCAACCCGGAAATTCGTCAAACTTAACTTCCTGTTTCAAGATGATGCTTGAAAAGGAAAAATTGACTGGGACTAAGAATTTTAACGCTTGGTATCGAAATCTAAGGCTTGTTCTTAGAATTGCCAAACGTTCAGAATGTCTTACTGAGGACCTTCCTGAAGCTCCTCCTGCAAACTCGCCTAATGAAATACTTAGGGAGTACAATGAAGCCTATGACAAGCACAATGATGCGGCTTGTCTCATGCTATCGGGGATGGATGATCAACTGGTAAAACAGTTTGAGAAATATGGCCCGAAAAACATGATTGATGAACTGACACGTATGTTTCAGAAATCTCCTATGGCTGAATTGTATGATGTACTTGACAACTTGGGCAAGTGCAAGCAGGACGCGACAACACCCGTAAGTGATCATGCGATTAAAATGAAAGGTTATCTTGACCAACTAGATGCACTTAATTGCGGGTTTGTGGAAGACGTTAAAGTTGGCCTCATCAACAAATCCCTCAATGAGGAATTATATGGTGATTTTGTGCGCAACTTTAACATGCATTGCAAGGGGAAGACATTTTCTGAATTGCATGCAATGCTTATTGAGCATGAGAAGGAACTCACTAAGAAAGCTCCTACACCTGCTGTTATGGCAATAAGAGGTGGTAGAGTAGCTAAGCCCGGTAAACCGAAACATGTGAACAAGAAAGGAAAGGGCAACGCTGACAAGGGCAAGCAGATTGTGACCTATCAGCAAAAGCCAAAGAAGCAGAATCCTCCTCCCAAGAAGGATCATCCTAAAAAGGATACGGCTGCTTGTCACCACTGCCATACTCCTGGACATTGGAAGAGGGACTGTCCACTGCTACTTGAGGAGTGTCGCAAGAATAAGAATGCCAAGGCTGGGCAGGGCGCCAGCACTTCAGGTATTTTTATGGTTGAATTATTTTCATTTCCTCGTAAGCAAAATGCCTGGATATATGATACAGGATGTGGTACTCACATTTGTAATACATCGCAGGGGCTTAGAGGAGCGAAGAAGCTGAACTATGGGGAATGCTACTTGTACGTGGGAAATGGAATACGTGCAGCAGTAGAAGCCATAGGGACTTTTGAGCTAGTTTTACCTTCTGGTTTAATATTAGTTTTAAACAATTGTCATTACGCACCTTCTATTGTTAGAGGTGTCGTTTCAGTTTCTTTGTTATTGGATTTGGGTTTTAAGCATACTTTTAATGATAATGGAATTTCTGTTTCTTTAAATTCTGTTTTTTACTTTAATGCTATTCCATTAAATGGTGTGTTGGAAATTGACATGGAAAACCATGTATCCAATAAAAATAATTCTATGTATAGCATCGGGAATAAGAGAGTCAAGTCTAACTTGGACTCGTCTTATTTATGGCATTGTCGCCTTGCCCACATAGGCAAGAAACGCATGGAAAAGCTGCTAAGTGATGGGCTTTTACCTAATATCAATGATGATTCAGTTGATAAATGCGAATCTTGCATATCTGGGAAGATGACGAAGAAACCTTTCCATAGCAATATGGAGAAGGCTTCGGATCTACTTGGATTGATACACACGGATGTGTGTGGTCCACTTAGACACGTGTCAAAACGCGGTGCTACCTACTTCCTAACCTTTACGGATGACTATAGTCGTTATGGTTGTGTTTATTTACTTAAACACAAACATGAAGTCTTTGAGACATTCAAGGTTTTCAAAAATGAAGTAGAATTACAACTCGGAAAGAAGATTAAGGCCCTTCGATCCGATCGTGGTGGTGAGTATTTGAGCCAAGAGTTCAAAGATTATCTAGCTGAGTGTGGCATTATCCAACAACTCACTTCTCCTTATACTCCACAACAAAATGGTGTATCTGAAAGAAGAAATCGTACCTTGCTTGACATGGTACGATCTATGTTTAATCTTACAACTCTTCCTTTATCCTTTTGGGACTATGCTCTTGAAAGTGCTGTTCGCATACTAAATATGGTTCCAACTAAGAAGGTTGATAAGACTCCATATGAATTATGGACTGGAAAAGCTTCCCAACTTGTCTTACTTAAAGATCTGGGGTTGTGAGGCGTTTGTTAAACGTGACTCACCTGACAAGCTCCAACAAAGATCTGTTAAGTGCATCTTCGTAGGATACCCTAAGGAAACAAGGGGTTACTACTTTTACTTCCCACCAGAAAATAAAGTCATTGTGGCTAGATATGGTGAATTCCTTGAGGAGAGTTTCTTGACTCAAGAATTCAGTGGGAGAGTATATGATCTTGAAAATGATCAAGAAGATGTGTCACCTTCTGAGAACACTAACACACTTCCTGTGGAACCTGAAAGCTTAGGTCCTCCACCTGAAGTTGAAGTGGTACCCGTCCGTAGGTCTTCAAGATCTACAAAGGCTCCTGAACGTCTATGTTTAAACATAGATGATGAGGAAACTATGCTATTGGATCACATTGATGAGCCAACTAGTTATAAGGCTGCCATTAATAGTCCTGAAAAGGATAAATGGCAGGTTGCCATGGATGGGGAAATGCAATCCATGAAAGAAAATAAAGTCTGGATTGAAGTAGACCTTCCACCCAATGCTAAGGTAGTTGGGTGTAAGTGGCTCTTCAAGAAAAAGACTGACATGGATGGCAACGTACACACCTATAAAGCTCGTTTGGTGGCCAAGGGCTTTACCCAAACATATGGTGTTGACTATGAGGAGACATTTTCTCCTGTGGCCGACATTAGAGCTATTAGGATTCTTATAGCCATAGCTGCCTACTATGACTATGAGATTTGGCAAATGGATGTCAAAACCGCCTTCCTAAATGGTCGCCTAGATGAAGATATCTATATGGCGCAACCTGAAGGGTTTGTGAATCCAGAATTTCCTGAGCGTGTATGCAAACTTCAAAGATCCATATATGGATTGAAGCAAGCATCCAGGCAATGGAATAAGAAATTTGATGAGGAAATCAAGAAGTTTGGATTTACTCAAAATTTCGATGAGCCATGTGTATACCACAAAGTTAGTGGGAGTAACACTACTTTTCTTGTCCTATATGTCGATGACATATTAATCATGGGAAATCACATACCTAGTCTTGATGAAGTTAAGGCTTATCTATGTGAATGTTTTTCCATGAAGGATTTAGGAGAAGCAGCGTATATCCTTGGAATCAAGATCTATAGAGACAGATCTAAACGGTTAATCGGATTAAGCCAAAGTGCTTACATGGATAAAATATTGAAGAGATTCAATATGCAAAATTCCAAGAAGGGATATTTGCCCATGCAAGTGGAACACGGCTTATGCAGCGAAATGTGTGCTTCTACACCTGAAGAGGTGGCATACATGAAGAAAGTTCCGTATGCTTCGGCAGTAGGATCTATCATGTATGCAGTTAGATGCACAAGGCCAGATGTGGCGTTCGCTCAAAATTTGACCAGTCGTTATCAGCAGAATCCAGGGAAAGATCACTGGCATGCTGTAAAGAACATTCTTAAGTATTTAAGGAATACTAAAGATATATTTCTAGTTTTCGGGGGAAATCCAGACGCAGAACTAAATGTTACAGGTTTCTGCGATGCGTCCTTTCAGACTGATAAAGATGATACGAAGTCTCAGACGGGTTACGTTTTTGTCATTAATGGAGGAGCTGTGGACTGGAAGAGTAAGAAGCAGAGTACAACGGCCATGTCTGCTACAGAAGCTGAGTACATTGCTGCATCGGAGGCAGCACAAGAAGCTGTTTGGATAAGGAAATTCGTTAAGGATCTTGGAGTGATGCCTTCTATAGAATTACCTATAAATGTGTATTGCGACAACTCTGCCGCAATCACATTCGCCAATGAACCTGGAGTTATGAAAGGCGCCAGACACTTTAAAAGAAAGTATCACTATGTTCGAGAACAAGTCGATGATGGTGAAATAAAAGTACTCAAAGTTCACACAGATAACAATCTGGCTGATCCTTTCACGAAGGCATTACCTAAGGAGACGTTTAATCGTCATGCTCAGGGTATTGGTCTTCGTTTAGCAGATAGTTTCATGTAAATCTGTTGGATTAGTATTTCGATAGGGACATGTAAACAATTATTATTTTAATGAAATAAAGTGCGGATAACGTTTATTATCATTATTAATATTGTGTCCTATATTTACATGTTTAAATCCGTGAATAAATTTATTTATTCTAAATAGTCCATTGTCAATTAATAATATGGGAATATTATTAAACTAAGAAAAATGTGAGGATTGGTAGAATGAACTGTAAGGTTAAGACACCAATGTCACATGATATTCAATATTGGATAAATTGAATATAGGACTTATCCCAACCACATGATTATACTTTATGGATCATAGTCATTAAGTATATCATGAATATTTATCCTCTGACTTGAGATGCCAGATAATTGCCGAGGATGTAGCTCATTTTCTATGAGATAGTCTAACGCTATCCGTAAAAGGTAGTTATAAGGGCTATTTTCAGAAATGATGCGAAGTTCAAGGGTTATGCTCGCAGTCAATAAGGGATTTGTTCCTTCAACTTTGTGTTGAAGTTTAATACTGCTTGGCCACTCGTGTGATTAACAAGATGTTTGCGTGCGCACGCCCAAAGTCTATCTGAAAGACGTTCAGATGTTTTGGTAATCTTGTTCAATTATGTATAAACGAGAAACTACTGTTAATTATGGAATGACAAGATCCATATCCAAATTAACGCGGTATTAGTAACAAAAGGATAAGTATGATGATTAAATCATCACATGGTTTTTCCAGGAAAACCATACTCGGATCGAAATGGGGGCATTGGGATCTGTTAAGCTAGACTAGCCCATGTCATTAATATTATTAATAATAATCCAAGTGGGAGCTGTTAGGTTTTATGGATTAATATTAATATGTTTATGTCCAGTTTCGAACCCGAGACTCGGGATTGCACACAATAACGTGAGAGTTTCAATGATGAATAATTAAATATATATTTCATGTATTTATTTATTTATTCATTTCACTAATAAAACACTTAACGACGGTTAGTACTTAATGGGGTTTTAACTAACGACCGTTAAAGGACTAAATGTGCAAAAGAGAGATGGAAGAATCTAGAAACCCACCCAATGGGTTGGGTCGGCCGAATGGGTGTGTTAAGGCCCTAGGTCGGTTTGTGTATCTTAGGGAACAAGTTTGTTTAGCCTATAAATACAAATCATTGTGTTTAGGGTTTAACTAATCTTGAATCCCTAACCAACCAAGCTTCTCTCTTCTTCTCCTCTTGCTTAGAACCGGTCGACTTTTTTATTCCCACTAGGGAATTCGACGAGTGTTGCTAGCATTCAAGTGCTTGGTTATTAGTGATCAAGAACCTAGCTTTTCCATTGAAACGCTATTCATTACGTGTGTACAAGATCGAGTGACAAGCTTATTTTAGCTTGTGGTTTCCTTGTTGTGTCGATCCAATATATAATCCCATTAGGGTTTATATAACTCGTTCTTGTTGAAGGGATTCCTTGTTCTTGCTAGGAATCACTAAGGTATGTTTTCTTTTAAGTTAATTAATTATATGTTTATGATCTATTCCGCTGCGTGATCTATTTGGTTATATGTTTATAGTTTGTTTATGATTCATAAAAACCAACAGTTGTGTTCCAAGATTGTTGCACAGACGAACAAGAATCCCCAATCTTCATAGGTAAAGTAGTTATTTCTTAAAAGATTTGAGTTTTGTAGTGCCTATGGAGTATTACTCTTGATATTGTTATTGGTATTCAATTTCTCCTTTATGGTATATTGGTATTGCTTATGTAAAATAGCATTGTTCTTACATTAATTCGATTTTCACATGTTATAATTTAGCTCTTTACGTTTTCAGTGAACAAATAAGTTTGTGTTATGTATGGATTGAGAATACATGTTTGTTAAATTTGGGGATTTTGGATTTGTGTTAAGCTTAACTGAATTGATACTGGATTTTGGATCTTACAACTACAGTATATCGGAAGTTTATATTGTGTCTTTTATGAATGAGTTGTGGAGCTTGAAATTATGCTGGTGGAAAGAGAAAGACTAACTCAAGTGCAATATGATATGGATAATTGTTTTAGGTATTTGGAATTATTGCTACAACTTGGTCACTTATATGTTGAATCTTAAAGATTTGTTACAAGAGAGTCTCAGTTACGTATTCCTAGAGACCATCTCTTTGTTTACCTTCAACGTATTTCTTTAATGTATAACTACTGTCATTTTTTAGTTTGTAAAGGCAACAAAATAGGATATTTGGCAAACGGTTCATAATGTGTTTGGGTTACATCCAATTAACCTGCAAACATCTACAATACTATTTTATGAATTATGATTGTGTTGGAATTTTGAAAGTGATAGCCGATAATGAGTAGTCAGTTGATTAAATGCGAAGTGTCGAAAGATTATAATATAAATGATCAGTTGGCCGATTGAACCTATTAATAATTATTTGTATAATATAAGCCGATAATGGGTTATCAAAGATTGGGAAGATATCGAAAGTTAAAGCGGTGAAGGCTGGGTGAGTGGAATGAGGGAGAGAACACCCAAAAAAAAAGATATTTGCTGCTGTCAATGGGGTTAACAGAAGGTGTAATACATTGGCTATGATTTTAGTTATGTGGCACATTTTTATGACACGCTTGAAAGTAATTATGTGTTATTAGTCAACTTAATACAATGAACTCTTATAAAGTGCTTGAGCTATTTTTTAGTGTAAAAATAACATAAAATAGGGTATCATATAATTGTTAATTTTGTTGCAGCTCTGACCTTGACACAATAATGACTATTATGAACGATTGAACAATGATTCTACAAGCTTGGAGTAAACATACGAGTGTCTTTTATAGTCATGTTTCAAAATTTGGCCAATGTGATACATCTTGCAGGGAGGGGAATATGTTAGGCTTAAAAAAGGCATAAAGAACTTGAATCATGAATCTATAGATCCCAACTCATAGCAACAGTGATAGGGCTAAAGTATATTACAAATAATGAACACAACCATAAGCAGGTTTTGTGAAGGTGTCTTGGTGTCGTGTTGATTAAAGGGATTTTCATTATTCTTTTTTATATGTAATTATGTATGTATCACTGTTGTTGGTTAGGTGTCTTGCGTTATTCAGATTAGATTTTACTTTTATTTTGATTGGTTGTTTGTGACGCTTTATTATAATGGAAAGATTTACAAATGATATTATATAGATGTGGGAAAGGTGTTTAAAAATATTGTTTTTTGATGACTGCAGGTGCAATGGATTACAAAACATGTTTGGATTTCTGTGATCATTTTAGTACGGTTTGTCTTTCTGGCCATTAAGTTTTCGTAGGTTCAAACATATATTAATTCCTTATGAATTTTGCTTCAAACATTTAACATTAATGTCGAATTTATCATCATATTATGTTTAGAATGATTTTTGTTTGTTCAATTGAAACAGTTCCAATCGATGATCCTGGTGTCAAATGTTGCTTTATACTAAATTGTTTTTGAGGATTCAGGAATCTGACCAATGATGGAAGGGAGTGATGCCACTCCTTATTAACTCTTTATAAACACTGATATAAGTGAGCCCAAGTCTACTTACAAGTTTTACAATCTCAAAGCATGGAACTAATATTTGATCTTCTATTTGTGATGGGGATGTAGAAACTTGAGGTAAGTGAAATTTAAATTTTATGTTAAAGTTTAAATGTGGAAGTAACTCACACATTTGGCCACATCTAATCTTTGCGTCATAGTATAACATTTATATTAGTTTGAAAAGTAATAATCGGGTTTCTGTATGGTACAAACGACTTAAAATAGGCCGACCTTCACCGAACATGATGATTGTTGTGAATCCTTTGTAGATAATTGATGTGTTTTTTATAGTCTATAATTAACTACCAAGTTTTAAATTTATATTTTGCCGAACTAACCTATAGACTCTAAACACTAACGAGCAGTGTACCCGGTCAATGTAGATAGTTTCTAGGTAAGCAAGGGTCGTTCACTAGGAGCGAAGCTAAAGTGATCTAAAGGTATTCTAGTCTCTAATCTAACTAAACTAAACTAGAAAGCAATTAAAGATAGATGGGGGTTTAGCCTGAGAGGCTATCACGAGTTTGTGTGTATAATTAAACTAAATACAGGAAAGTAAATAACTAAACTAAAGATAGATCGATATATAGAAGAACGGGTTAGCCAAGCCTAATCCATCTAATAGTTATACATGCTTATGTCTACTTGTTATAATTCATTCAATTGTTTTGCCATCAATCCGATTATTAATCCTGTCACAATTGAATAACCTACCATCGTGGTGGGAAAGAGGACATGATCATAGTGACCTATCTAGCATCAATACTAACTTATCGCTTTAAACCGTCTAACCTAGTTTGGCATTACGCGCTACTAGTCCTAATAGTGGCATAAGGCACGGTTCCGGTGTGTTCCCTCTAAGCCGTCTAATAGGATTCAGATTACTACACTTTATGATCAATTAAAGTAACCACAATTACAGATAGTTAAGTTACCACATTAAACCAATAAGTTCATAATCTAGTTACATAGACTTTTACTAGTTATAAGCAATAAACGAGTTTTTATCGATAAGCACCCAATCCAATAACAAAGTAAACACATCAACACAAGCATAAAAACTATAAAACTTCATAAACATGGCTAACACCTAAGGGTGTTAGCCCATAATCTCAGTAACAATACATAAAGTTGTAATCAAAGCAAACGAATAAGAATTCATAATGAAAACGATACGCTAACCGAACGATTACACTTAATATAAGGTTCTTGAGATGATCTTCTAGGATGATTGGATCTTCAAGGAGGTCTTCTGCTGTTTGGAGGGGTTTTTGGTCTTCTGGGAACGACCCCAAGGGTCCCCAATGATACCCTAATTCGTTAATGAGCTCGGTATTTATAGATTCTGAAATCTGGGTCGATACGGCGCATCTAGAGAGTTAGATGCGCCGCATCTATAAGTAAACGTAGCCTCCAAGTCTGAAACTGACCCAATACGGCGCATCTAAAGACCAGATGCGCCTCATCTCCCAATACGGCGCATCTAAGGACCAGATGCGCCGCATCTCCTTCAGATTCAGATAGATTTTCTTTTTCTCTTCGCGTGGCCGCTTGAATCAACTAAATCGGAGTCCGGATGAAGATTTTATGGCCAAAATACGAAAGCATCTTCAAGTGTCGACTTGTAATCTTGACTTCTTCATTAAGCTTCTAATCTTCACTTGATCTCTTGAATTCTTGGTAAGGATTGTATATGGCCGATACGGCGCATCGGATTGGTCCGATGCGGCGTATCAAGGTAACTTCGCGTGGGGCCCAAGATTATAATATTTGCGAATATTCTTCAATATCTTGGATATCTGGTGAAGTCTTGAGATTGATACGCCGCATATCAGGAGCTTCATGCGGCGCATCTGGAGTAAAACAAGTTGGTTCTTCTCGTTGACCAAGGTTTCATATGCGGCGCATGGGATAAATCCATGCGGCGCATTCTTCAAAGTCAGGCAATGGTCTCAGATTCATCTAAGTCTTTATGTACGGCGCATCTATCAAGAATGATGCGGCGTATTCTTCGTCAGCTCAGTAGACTTTTCCAACTTGATCCATTTTGCTTCAATTTACTTCCAAAATAGTCAACTTTCACCAAATGCTTGTTTATAACTGAGAATCACAAAAGTAAGCGATTCAGTATCGATTCCCATATAAAATAATACAAAACAAGCGAATAGCATAGGATAAATGATGCTAATAAAATATACTTATTTGATGTCATCAATAATTGCAATAGTTAAGCACTTTTCAATATTCATTCTTGAAGGTAGAATGAATTGGGATGTTACTATCCAAGTAAAAAACAATCTTATGAGCACCTGGTATACTTTAGTGACCACAAATGTGTGTTTTATGATGTATATACCTACTCAATCCTAATCAACTGTTGCACTAAGCTTCGACGGTTTGATATGATCAAGCATATTCTTGCTGACATGTCACATTTGGGAATTGAATGCAGCATTGTCACGTATAATACCATAATTGATGGGTATGGGAAGGCGGGATCGTTTGAACTAATGGAGAGTGTGCTGTAATTACATATATGAGCAAAAGGTTCATTCCCCCAACTGTCGCTACTAACAACATAATTATTGAAACATTTAAAAGGATCAAGAGAATGGAAGAGTTTTTTTTTCTTGATATGAAGCATCAAGGAATGAAGCCTAACGCGGTTACTTATTGTTCTCTTGTGAGCGGTTATGGTAAAGCTGGACATATGCAAAAGATTGATTCAATAATGAGGAAGATAGATAATTCTGATGTGACTCTTGATACAACATTCTTTAACAGTGTATTTAGTGCTTATGGCCAGGCTGGTGTGAAGGATACGAATTATGACCCAGACGGCATTACTTTTACTACAATGATATGTGCTTACAAAGCCATTGGAATGGTGGAAGCTGCGCAAAGTTTGGAGAATAAGATCATTGTGTCGTAACATAATCCAGGTACTATCCAATTATTTCTAGATGGTCACCTTACTACTTTATCAGGCAACCATACTTATGCAATTTCTGGTTTTTAATTCATAAACACAACAGGGTGGAACATGGACAACCCTGTTTATCCGTCACAAATAGTGTTAAGAGTTGTCCATTGTCTCTTTGCTTTTACTTCAACTTTCTGTACTTTTGATTCCTGTTGTTAAAATTTTGCATAATACATCGGGCATGTTCTAATTGATTTCCACAACTGGATTTGAAGCTATGTTTATTGTTTAGTGGGTAAAACTGGAATGCATATTAATGACTTGGTGAATTTAAGTTTTTAATTGTCATGTACATACTGACCTAAGGAAAATAGAACTACTGGTGTGCTGGAAAACTTTGTGGAAGGTGAAAGGTACACAAAGCATGCAATAAGAAAGTTTGTTTGCTACAAGTCTCCAGCGATCATGCCTTCCATTAAATATTTCTTCACTTACCCAAAATGAAGTAACTTTCTTATTCATATAACCAACTGGATTGTTTGTGACATTTTGATTGAGATTCATTTATGATTTAAAACAATATACTGTCAAGAATTTTTCATAATACGAACAATGCAAATGTAATGTGGATCATTTGATGTAATGGCTAATATGATTCTTTTTCCTTTATATAATATACCCTTCAATGCGCAGTTTAGTCAAACCAAGCTAAAAATTGAAGACGGTAACATCTTCGTTGGTAAAATCATTTAAGACACGTTAATGTGTTTGTATTTTAATCAATTGAAATACATAATTAAAAATTTAAGAAAAAATCTCATGCGTGCACGGGTATTATAACTAGTACACACAATACCACAAAATTGAAGTTTATATAAGAACGTGGATGTCTAATCTCAAATAAATTCCGCCTTAAACAAAAGTATAAGTTAATTCGTTGTTTGGTACTCCAATGTGTTAAAAATGTGTAACACCACCAAAATCGGGTCTAGCGGAAGCATACATGTCATTAGGGTGCTACTCAATTGGTATCACAACACAAGGTACAAAGAACGGTTTTTACCTCAATCATTTAGAATAAAATTTATTTAACAAAGAGTGTCAAATTTACAATATTCAAAAGTAGTGCGAAAATAGGCCCATAAAATAAGTAAAATGGTCCTAAATATTTATCAGAGTCGTCTATGACCGTGCCCCTTGCCAAGCGCCTCCAAAAATAAGCTATCGCCTTAAACCTGAAAATACATGCTAAAAGTGTCAACACGAGGTTGGTGAGTTCATAGGTTTAAGCAAAAGTTTAACAGTGGACCAAGATAAGTGATTTGCTGCATTGAACTAAGATAGATATAAATCACAATTCCACAAACATCAACAATCACAATCATCAAGTATCAATATGATAGGTCACAAAAGCCCTCTTTCATATTGATAGTCACAGTAGGAGTAGGGCCCTAGATATATCCGACCTTAGCCAGGCACCATGTTATAGCAAATTTGGACTAGATTATTTGCTACCCTGGTCTAAAACAATACATCTGACCCATATCTAACCTTAGCCAGTCAACAAGTTATAGCAAATAAAAAACAACAATTAGGTCCATTCAAAACAGTTTTGAATGTTTTCACACCCCATGGTTTCAATAAACAGTTCACGAGTAAGGGTGGGCTTGTGAAACTCACATGCATATCAGTCAATCACATAATGCCTTCAAATAACCAAATCAAATATTTCAGCCAAACAATCAAATATTGAATAAACGGTTCGCATATTCCAAATAAATAGTCATTGAGTTTAGTTAAAAACGAGCATGTATTCTCTCCCAAAGCAGTTTAAAAACCAGTAAAAGTAGGGGCCATGAACTCACCTTAGCCACAGCAATGCAAAGATCACAACTGACACGACTGGCATCGAGAAGAAAAACACAACAGTCTCAAGACATACGGCACGACGGTTCCAAGATATACAGGCACAACGGTCTAGGATCGGTACAACCTAATACGTATACGGTTATCTCAAAATACGTCTCGCACAATAGCAAAGTCTATAAAAGACAACGTGTCATAGTTTTCGTAGATTACTCAATTTCAATACTTATCAAAAAGCTTAGTATCAACGTTTCGTGTGGTGGTAAGAAAACATAGACTCTAAAGTATAACTCATGCCAAAGTGGAAAAGACACCGACATAATCGAGAATTACTGACTAGAACTTAAGTCGGGAAGACATGACACGGAGAAGTCAAGAACACAACGACCAAAGAATACATCTACAAAAAAGTCAGTTCGTACGTTTCGGTATTTACCACAAAATCTCAAATAGCTTAGAAAAGTCATTTAGGTTTTATAATAAAAGTCATTTGATATAAAGACATTAGTTTGGAAAGTTTTATAAATTTCGGCACGATGCGTCCATATATACAACATTCCCAAGTCATCGAGATTTTAATAAAATTAATTTCCTCAAAACAAAATTAATAGAAAATTTATAAAAGGCATTCATTGGATATTAGACATTATTGCCTTATTGTATATTTGTTGCGAATCAAATATATTAAATTCATCGTGAGTCTAATATATTGTATTCGTTTCAAGTCCAATAAGTCCATATTTGTCCAATGTCCAATGTCAAATCCATATTCGTGAATCAATGTCCGATAAATATTCATATTGTCCAAATCCAAATGTAACAATGCAAAAGTAACCGAAACGTACCACAGAACACAAAGTCAAAACAATTAAAATACGTTAGTCCGATAATTCAATGACACGGAATATAAATATTAACACATAGTCATTCAACAAAAATAAACTAACACCCCTTAGTTAAAATAAATGGGCTCCCAGCCCACTTCACATAAACCAAACATGACCCTAAAATAACTTTTGGTGGGCTCAACACACCCATTGTACTCTATGGGCTTCGGCCCATATTAGCAACAACTAAACGCTCCCCTTTTGGAGCTGCTAACGCAACGCAGCAAACAAACACTTCTCTTGGTTAAAAAAAAACCAAACACCCCTTGCTGCCCGTCTTGTACCGAGGCCAAACAAGGTCCGATTAAGCTCAATGAGCTTATCCACATTTCAAATAAGCCGCAAGATTCAAAATAAACTCAAACCAAACTAATCTAACAATAAATCCAATCCGAGACTAAGGTTAACTCATGACAAAACAAACCCGTTTAAACACAACCAATCGAACCAAAACAACAAAAGCTACCCTTATGGCTCTAGTGGCCACGACCACAAACACTCATACACACCCTAAGTGGGTGGTTTTCCCTCGACTAGTAACAACGAGACACAAACAACGAAACCACATATATCAAATCCGAATCCATGTCCAACCTTGACAAAAACAACAACAATTAACATTTACTTACCATGCCGAGACCAAGGGGTCTCGGCTCGATCCCTTGTCGACAAAACAACCAAATAGACCAAGAAAAAGGTCACGACTCCAACCCAATTTCAACATCACGACACAACAACTATAACCAAGAACATATTAACCTTACTATGGCGAGACCAAGGGGTCTCGGTTGGTCTCGGCTTCGAAACTCTTGTCGAGCACAAAACATCCAAACAGACCCAATGTATACCCGACTCAAACCCTAAATACAACCAGTCAACTTAACTTACTGAGTTGACTCGGTGAGTTGACTCGTTCACAAAGAGCAGCCATACTAACAGTTTTTAACCACACGAAACCATTTCACGCCACATTTAAATCCGGTTTTTTAACCACAAAACTTATAACAACGAGTTATATCCGGTTTTTAAAATCCATTCAATCTACGAAAACGTAACACAATAGTTATAATCGGAAATAAATTAAACAACACGATAAGTGGTTTTACCATACCACTCGGAACAACGAGAGAGTGAGAGGAAGGGAGGTATGAAGAAGACGGTGGTGGCGCGGTGACAGTCGTGGTGGCTGTGGTGGCGTCCTCGAACCAAAACAAAATTGATGAAGCAAAAAGTGTACCGCTTTTAGGGGGTCATTTAAGCCCTAAATCATATTTATTTGATCAAATATTGCCCTAAATCGTTCCTTTTGTCATTTTAGGTACTTTGGAGAAGAAATCTGGAAAAGGAAGCATTTTGGACGTTTTTGGAGCATAAAAGTGAAGAAAATGACAAAATCTCAAAATCGGCTGGAAAAGTACTTGTGACGGCGTCAAGCACCATTGTGACGCCGTCAACCCTTGACGCGCCAGAGAGGATTTTGGATGATTAAAAGGGGACGGCGTCAAGAAGGCCATCAAGAAACCCTAACCGCGGCGAGGTGACGGCGTCAGCTCTATAACGTGACGCCGTCAGATCTGATTTTCTATATATATTCTCATAATTTTTAGTCATTAGTGTGCAACTTTGTGAGGAGAAACCCTAAGACGATTTTTCTGCTACTTTTAAGGGTTTTATACCCTTGGATCTCCCATGTTCAATTGAAGATAAGTAATCAATTAATCATTCAATATGTCTATGTGTTGTTTGATTATATCTTGTTCTTGTCTTTTATTTAACATGCTAGGCTAGATTTATCTTGTGTTTGCTTAGATCTAATGAAACCTAACTATTGATTATTGGTTGTTGGTGTGTTATTAATTGTATTGGATGATTGTTTATCGATGTTAGGCTTAAGAAAACTGGCTAACCTCCTATACGGTAACTTGCTTGAACGTCTTAAGAAACATGAACCAATGCGTACTAAGGTTTTTATGGTTGTATTTAATGCATGAGCGAATTCTAGTGATCCCATGTTAGGAGCTTCTTAGCCGGCTCGAGATAGGAGTGAAGTAGGAGCTTATAGAGTTGGGGAAGTACGTACGCCACCCTACGATTGGTATTAAGGAATACACCCGTCATCCACGCAATTAATACACACTAATCAACCGGTAAAAGATAGTTAGGGAGTAAGGAAATCTAAGTAAACACATTTCTCTCCATATAAGTTCCACAACCTTTTTATTTTCAGTTATTTTATTTTATTTACAATTGTAGTTATTTGGGTTAGTTGACTAGCAACTAATTCCGCCCACTCCTTCAAACCCGAGATTTTACTTGCTTTTATAAAAAATATAAAAAAATACAAAAAGAATCTTCCCTCACCCTTAGACCTATTAGAGTAGTTTTTCAATCCTAACGACACTATTCCCCTAGAGAACGATCAATCCCCCGGTACTTGCCACTACACTATAGTACATCGGTCAGGTACACTGCCTGGTGGGGATTGCAAGCCTCTTGAGATCCCTCGAGAGGTAAAACCTGTTGTAAAGTCGCAAAACCACACATCAAAAATCCTGAAACAAACCTTCGATCTACACTTATCTTGATTCAATAACAAGGAAAAGTGGCGGTGACCTAAGTTGATATGGTGGTGGCCAGAGGAGGCGCGTGCACCTCAGATCTGTGGTGGAGATGGTGATATAAGGGCGGAGCTAGTGTAGCTTTGGTGCGGGAGGTGGTGGCGTCGTGTGATGTTGGTGCTTCGAAGGTGGCAGAAGAGGAGGGGGGGGAGATGGTGTGGCTAGGACTTGTAACCAAACCAAATGAACACTAAATTATTATAAAGGGGGTTTTATATAGGCTCCAAAAGTTGGACATCAAAGTGGGGGACCAGTTGTGTAACCCTCGAAACTTTAGGGGTACCGGGGTAAGTTATCTCTAGGGTCCATTAATGTAATTTATCATATCTTTCACAAAATGAGGTTCGGGGCTCGTTTAAACTAGTAAACGGTTGATTCAAGACACGAGAATTACGCCATCATGCTAAGAATAATATTTCCAATAAAAATGACTATTTATACGCCTCGTTTCTCACAAATAATAAAATAATCAAATCAAATCGTCGGTTATGCCAGTACGCGTTGTGCACGGTTTTCACGTTTCGCGAGATAACTTCACGTTTTTAAACCAAATGAGTTCAGAAAAGTTCGTATATGAAAAACAGGAATAATCTCGTATAGAAATACGTCTGGAAAATTTTCGGGTTGTCACAGCCTCACCTCCTTAAACGGAATCGCGTCCTCGCGATTCAATTCAAGTTACTCGTTATGGTTGAAAAGAGATGAGAATACTTATGCTTGATCTCATCCATACGTTCCCACGTGAACTCAGGACCTCTCTTAGAGTTCACCGATCTTTGACAATAGGAATACGACTTTACTAAAGTCGTCTGACTTCACGGTCCATGATTTTGATAGGTTTCTCAACAAGGTTTAAACGTTCATCAATTTGGATCTCTCCCAGAGGAATAGCATCTACCTCATCGGCAAGTCATTTCTTCACATTGCACATAAAAACGTTGCGAACACTGCTGAGTCCTGACGGTAGCTCGAGTCTGTGAGTTACCGGTCCAACTCCAACAAGGATTTCAAAAGGATCAATATAGCGAGGATTAAGCTTTCCACGGTTACTAAACGTATCACGCCTTCTCATGGTGAATCTTTAAGCATAATCTAGGTTTTAACTGGGAATTCAAGAGGTTTACGTCATTTATCAGCATAACTCTTCTGACGATTCGTGAGCAGCTTGCAGCTCGGTTTTGATCTGAACGATCTTCTCGGTAATCTCATGAACAAGTTCAGGGTCAGTAAGCTGGGTATCCCCAACTTCTACCCATCAAGTCGGCGATCGGCACTTGCGACCATAAAGTGCCTCGTACGATGCCGTTAAAATAATGGAGTCGTAGGTATCGCTAGAAGAGAATTTGGTCAACGGGAGGTGTCTATCCCAACCATTGCCACACTCGATTACTCAGGTAGAGGTGCGGGATTCGCTCCTGAGGTCTAGCTTCTGATATAGTGGCAAAAACAGCAAATCGTCTTACAAAATGATGTGTGAAACGGTTTCTGAAACGGCTTATAGGATGATGGGAAAACAATTAATCGTTTATAAAATTGTAGCAAAGTCAAATTTTGATTTTTAGTTTGATTCATAACATCGTAACAAAACAACAAAACGTTTTATGAAATCGTTTTGCCAAATGATTTGTAGAACAGTTTATGGGGTAACAGGAAAGCAGTTCGCCATTTTTAAAATGGTAGTAAGATCAAAATTTTGATTTTCGTGAAATAGCAGTAAAATATTTGGTAGGATGACGCAAACTGGTCGGTAGAAAAATCAAATATAGTTTGTAAATTAATGGCAAAACATTTTATTATCCTATAAGATGTTAGCCAAGATAACTGTATTCCCGAGGGACGAGAGAAAAATTAGTTGATTGTCCCAAGGAACGCGGTTCAGGTTACTCCTTAAAGTCTCAAGATTTCTGTTGGGCGTTGGTATGTGCTTAATCACACACCTTTATTCGACCAAATTAAGACCAAAACGACCAAAAATTAACCATAAATGCCAAAGATATTGTGTTTTTGTGTTTGTTTCTATGCAGGTACGGATATCATGAAATAGGGACAAAATCAAGCAAAATCCGGGAAAACGAGCACGAGATTTGGAAAAGGTCGAAAGCCGATGCCGGGAAGCTAATGGTCAAGACATTTATGCTCAAAAGGTCAAAGTCAACCCTCAAGAATCATCAGTTGTGAAGAAAAACCCTTGGATCAAATTTAAAGTTTGGCAGAAAAGGTCCCTAGAAATTCTGATTTTACAAAATTGGTCCTCATCAAATCTATACTTAAAATCCTATAAAAACAATAACCGGATTTCTATAAATCCACAACCCCAACCCACAAACATAAAACCAGCCCACATTTTATATCCATAAGCCCACTATCCCTTTTACCCACACCCACGATCCGACCCAATTCACTAAACCCGGTCAGAGTTATTAAAACTCAGTCAAAACAATCATTAAAAAAATAATAACCCGCTACCAAGTTCTTCCCCAAATTCACCCATGAACCCTAGATTAACCGTACGAAAAATTACCGCAATTAAGGGCAATTATGACCAATCATTGGCTTCTAGAAGGTGTCAGATGTCAGAACAAGCACAGATACTCACGTATGGGCAACGTGGCAGCCTCTTATTGGACGTGACACATCATAGAGACTTGATCAAATGGCTCAGATGGATTGTGATGATTGGAGAATGATTGTGTGGTCTGGATGAGCTCAAAATTAGCACAACTCACACGGATTGATGACATGGCAGCCTAGAATGATCTTCCTGCGGCTATAAATAGAGAGCTTCCCCTCCTCAGATTTCATGTAATTTTTTAGGTTATTGTTATGCTGTCAAATTAGTCTCTGAGTTGTAGTTTTAATATTTCCTTTTGTAACTTTTGAATTTGATTAATGAAAATTTAGTTTGTTTCTCCTTTAATCCTATTATCTTTATTTTTAAATCTCATATTAGCTTATTCAGTGTTTTCAGTAGCTTATATCAAATATTTTAGCTTATCCAAACTTTTCATCTCCACTTTGTTCATCTCATTTCAAAAATAAAAAAAATATATTGAAAAATATTAAAAAAATACAAAAATAATGTCAAAACAGCTTCTATAAGCTGATTTTCTTATTAGTGGAAGCTCATATAAGCTGTTTAGCTTATTGTGAGTAAAAGTTTAGGACAAAACTGTTTTAATCCCAAAAGTCAAAAAGTCAACTAAAAAGTCAACACTCATGGTCAAATAAGCTGTGGAGGAGAATAAGCTGACTTGGAAGGCTTATCTGGGTATTTTTGGCTTAATTGGATAAGCCTGGGTTGTTATTAGTTCCTGAGATCATTCATATTCAGCAGAGATCAGTTGTGAGTTTCAACTCAATACTAGCTTATTTACTGCTTAATTCAGTTCAGCTTATATTACTGCTTACTTGTCTGTGATTTGTGATTCTTAGATTATTAGTAGCTTAGATAATCATAGTAGAGATTTAATTATGGCTTAAATTAGTATGTTATAGTGTAAAAGTGGCAAATCAGATTTAATATAGGTTGTTTGGCATAAAAGGATTTTGAGGTAATAAGCTGATGCACTGTTCATTGACCCTTGGTCAAAGTTTGAGGGAGCTTATTGATTGCTAGAATAGCTGTAGTTGTTAGGTGATAAGCTGTTTTGGGGTCAATTGAGGTTTTGCTTTAGTGAGTTCAATATTAGAAGCTATACTGCCTAAATTAGCTCAGAATAAGCTGAGCTTATTTGAGGCCATCTTTTGGCATTTGTAAGTCCCTAGTGATTGTTAAAGTAAGTTTCCAAGGGTTGATAACGATTGGTCAAGTTTTTAAAGAGAAAAAGCCCAAAAAGTTGTTCCTGCTGCATCAGACTTTAATTTGCAGACATTGGCCAAAAAGCTGCTGATCTAAGCTGATTTCTGGCTTATTCTTTTGCACTTAATTTGAGAAAATTGAATTCTAAGTAGGTTAGGGTACTAGCTTTTAGGATTTAATCTGGGATTTCACTTTTCAGCTTATTAGGTAGCTTAAAATAGGTCTGCAAATTTCCCCCATCAGATCTAATCTAAGAATGCACAGCTTTTTGGTCTAATTAGTATCTGATCTAGGCCTTAATTAGATAAGCAATTGAACTTTAAATTTGGGCATTTTTGGGTTATAAGTAGTTTGTAGTATCAGTTTTCATGATCTGCTTTTGGTTTCCTCTGTGGAGCTTTTTCTTAGCTTATAGAGCCGCCTAAAGTTAGCTGTTTAGTCTCTTATTTCTGTCTCAAATTGCAACTGCATAAACTGCTTTTTTGGCTTAACCAGAGAGCTTATTTGGACTTTTTAAGTTGATTTAAGTTTGAAATAGTGTGTTTATCTGTTTTCTAGCTTTTGGTAATTTTTGGTACTATAGAGCTTATTTTTTAGCCTATTTGCAACTGCTTATCTGCCCAGATTGCTTATTAGTGTTTAGAAAAGTTCTATTTTCATTTTTCTTAGAATCTAAATATCATTTAAGATTTTTCTGCAAAATTTCATAATTTTCCAAATCAGTTTGCTATTTTTAACCATTTAATTACTTTCTTTTAGTTTTAAATTCATAAAAAATAAATAAAAAATCAAAAAATATATTTCTTTTTTCTAAAATTCTCTTTTAATATTTAGTATTTAGGAAAATTAATTTTTCATTTTTAGGACTTATAATTTAAGATTTCACTTTTTATATACTTTTTTAAAATTCGTAGCGTACGTTTTAAAAGTTCAATTTTCGTTTTTAGAACCGTGTGCTTAGTTTACTTGTACCCTTAGTTTAATTACTTTTTTTTTACTTATTTCATATTCGTAGTGTAAAATCCCCAAAATATCACTCTTATTCACAATTCACTTCACAATTCGACTCCGTAAACGACAACTCGAATTCAACCTGCGTTGGGACTACGACCCGGGGAAATACATCCGTTGCGTTTCCTTTGGAAAATAAATATACTTAAAATGACGAATCAAAAAAATGGCGCCGCTGCCGGGGAAGGTTTGAGAAGAGTTTGTTAATTTCGTTCGTTGAATCGTGTTTTGAAGACCCTTCCTCGGAAGTTCTTTGTTTTTTATAAAAAAAGAAAAATACAAAAAGAAAATAAATAAAACACTTTTCCTAAAGTGTTTTCAAAAAAATACAAAAATAATATAACCTCACTTTTCTGAAAGTGTTGTAAACCATTCCGAATAAACACCAAAAGAGATCGTTAAGTTAAACGTACTCGGATGATTTCTTTACTACAACCTTTACACGGGGTTTAAGGAGGTCTTGACATTAAATTGCAGACCGAAAAGAGATCCATTCTTCTCTTCCACCACGCTGCGCGTAGTAGGGGTGAGCATGGGGCGGGGTGGGGCGGTTTTATGGTAAAACCAAAAACCGAACCGTATATTTCGGTTTTTGAAAACTACAAACCTTTTGGTGTCGGTTTTTTTGGTTTCGGTTTTTCGGTTTTTGATATTGAATCAGTTCAATTTCGGTTTTTATTCGGTTTTTTCTTAACTGAAAACAAGCAAGTTTTGATCTTATATAAAGTTTACGATTCCTAGTTTTCAAACAAAAATATTTAAACAAATATCAATAATAGCATAATATCCAGCAATCCAAAGCTTTGAAAAAACATACGAAACAACCAAACATGAATCTAAAATATAAAATGCATTTCTTTGTTTCTTTTCACTTTTCGCTCGCAAAAACATTCAAAGAAACTATTGCTCGAAAACAAAGATATAATATATATATAAATATAACAAATTTGAAAGTATAGATAATAAACAATACTTTTGCTTTTTTTTAATAGATAAAATTGTATACTCAAATCTTTAAAATTAAATAGTAAATCTCTTATATAGATAAAAGTATATAAAAATATATTTAAAGGTGGGGCGGGGCGGTTTTATCGGTTTGGTTTTTCTTATGAAACCAAAAACCGCCCCAAACATTCGGTTTTTATAAAATTCAAAACCACCACCATCGGTTTGTCAAATGGGGCGGTTTTTTGGGTTCGACTTTTTCGGTTTTTTTTGTTTCGATTCGGTTTTTGGTTTTTGTGCTTACCCCTAGCGCGTAGTTTTGAAAGAAACGAGTACGGTTGATCGAACGATCACCAAAAAGATAATAATTCTAATTTTTCTTTAATAAAAATCCAAAAATATTTTATTTTCAAATTTGATTTTTCTTTTTAAAATTTTGTTTCTTTTTGGTGTATGCGCTCCCGTTCTTCTTCTTCTCCCAATCTTCTTTCACCTCTCTCAAATCCCGAGAGAATTATCCGTCACAATCACCGTGTTGATTTCCCAACCGTTGAGGAAATGAACAACAACGATCAACCCCCGCCGATGGGTGGTAATCAAGATCATATGCCAGCTCCCGATCTCCGAACGATGGAGGAGTTGTGCCAACCTACAATGCTTGGACGTGGTGGCCCGATTGCCCCCCTCAATATCCAAGCCGCAAATTTTGGACTTAAACACCACATGATCCAACAAGTCCAAAATTCTTGCCAATTTCATGGTTTACCGGGTGACGATGCAAACAAGCATCTTGACAAATTCATAACCGTCACCCAAAGTATGAAACACAATGGGGTCACCGATGACGCCCTTCGTCTATATCTCTTCCCATATTCCTTGATGCATCATGCCACCGCATGGTTTGATCGTCTTCCCAAGAACTCCATTCACACTTTTGATGAGATGGTTTCGAAGTTCTTGGCGAAATATTTCCCACCGTCGATGGTGACGAAATTAAGGAATGAGATTAGCAATTTCCGTCAGCTTCCGATGAATCATTATTTGAGGCATGGGAACGCTATAAGCTCTCGATTGATCGGTGTCCTAACCATAATATGTTATTGGTCACTATTATTGACATATTTATAATGGTTTGACATTACGACACCGTGATACGATTAATGCTGTAGCCGGAGGTACTTTCATGAAAAGACGTCCAGAAGAGTGCTATGATCTCATTGAGAATATGACTACCCATCATAATTATTGGGATTCCTTGCGAGAGGAATGAGTCAACTAGGTCTGACACTACTAATTCTTCTTCTACCTCCGAGATAGCCGCTCTTTCTAAACAGATGAATGATATGTCCACTGCCATCTTGAGAATCCATCAGACTATGAATCAGAATATGAACAATCAGCAAGTTAATGTTGTCAATCAAAGTTGTGAAACATGTGGTGGTCCACATTCGTATTTCGAGTGCCCAGCCTCCGGTGGCTACACTCAAGAGAATGTTTATGCTGCTACGGGAACCTTTAACACGGGTGGTAACGGTTACCAACCGCAAGGAGACCGTAATCTTCTCAGCTACCGTTCTAACAACTTTTCTCGGACCACCCGGTTTCACCCAAAATCAAGATCAGAATGTGCCAAACCGCAATGTTCCATACAATCAAAATCGGGCTAATCAAGGGCAAAATTATCAAAATCAGGGGAATTTTAACCGAGGCCCGAATCAAGGGAATTTTCAAAATCAGAATCAGGGTTTTAATCAAAACAACCGAGGGCCAAATCTTAACAATAATCAAAATCAAGGATTTGTGCAAAACCCATCACCCTCGGATGAGTTGTTAAAACAACTAATTCTTCAAAATCAGAATCAGCAAAATTTCAATAAAAACCAAGAAGAGACAACTAGGTTTCTGTTTAAGGAAATAACTGAGATAAAGAAATCTTTAAATGATCGACCCTCGGGCTCTGGAACTCTTCCAAGCAACACGATCGCTAACCCGAGGGGCGATGTTAAGGCGATCACTACAAGGAGTGGTGTATCATATGATGGACCCACGGCTCCGACTACCGATTCTTCTCCTCCTCCCAAGGTAGCTGACCGTGAGACCGAGGTGACAAAGGACACGGAACTTCCTACTAATAACGGAAGGACCGAAGACGTCCAACCTTCGGTTGTCCAAAAGTCTAAACCTAAGGATGTGCTTGAGCCCGAAAAAGCTCCCATAAAAGCAAAACTTCCTTATCCTTCGAGATTGAATAATCAAAAGCTCCACGAAAAAGCTTCAAATCAAATGGAAAAATTCTACCAAATCCTCCAAGATTTGTATTTTGATATAAGCTTCGCGGATGCTTTACTTCTGAATGCCTAAGTTTGCTTCTACCCTCAAAGGTTTATTGAGTAATAAGGAAAAATTATTTGAACTGGAAAAACCCCTCTGAACGAGAATTGCTCAGCGGTTCTCCTTAAAAAGCTTCCGGAAAAGCTTGGAGATCCCGAAAATTTCTCATTCCATGTGAATTTCCGGGAATGGTTGAATGCTACGCCTTGGCCGATCTTGGTGCAAGCATCAACCTAATGCCGTTGTCAGTGTGGAAAAACTTTCTCTGCCCGAACTCACCCCCACTTGCATGACCCTCAAGCTTGCGGACCGGACCATAACCCTTCCTAAGGGTGTAGCTGAGGATGTCTTTGTCAAGGTGGGGAAGTTTCATTTCCCCGTCGATTTTGTGGTGGTTGATTTCGATGCCGACCCCCGAGTTCCTCTAATTCTCGGACGATCGTTCTTGAGGACCGGGCGAGCTCTGATTGATGTTTATGGTGAAGAAATAACACTGCGGGTTGATAATGAAAAAGTCACGTTTAACATTAATCAGAACTCGAAATCTCAAACCACCAAATACAACGTTGCTACGGTTGATCAAAAATCTGATCCCGCAATTGCTTCCAAAAGAATTGATTCGACACTTTCAGGATTCACGGTTAAGAGTATTTAAGAAAAACGTGCTGAGCTCAAAGCCATGAAAATTACCCCTGGTTCGAGCAAATGGTTTGAGAGATGTACTTTGGAAGTTAAGAGTGTTCTTGATTATGATGAACAAGAATCGGAGACCACAACGGAAGTGGTGAAAATTGCTAGCTCTAAGAGCACACCACTTGTCCCACCTCCAGAACCGGTTTATCGTATTGAGATTGTCAATTCTGTGAATGAAAATAAAATCTTTTCAAATAACAATTCTATTTCACCTTCTCAACCTACCCTTTCCGACTCTTCCCCTTCTCTCACACCGGTTGAGGGAAGTGTTTCCACTATGGAAGAGCTCGAGGTTTTCCTTAGTGATGAGCCAATTTCTCCAGAAAATGATGACACCATCTTTGATCCGGAGGGAGATACTCGTTTAATTTAAGAATTGCTATACAATGAGCCGTCATCTTCACTCCCTCCGACGGATATTAAAGAAGAAAAGCTGCCTAAATCCGTTCAAGTTGTTGATTCTAAATCAGAAGAACAAAGTAGTGGCAGTACCACTTCTAGTATTGATTTTCTTCTTGAGGAGTTCACCGATGAACTCGCTCACATCGATCTAATCCCACCGGGGGATAAGGACGATGACTTTGATTTTGAATCTGATCTTAAAGAATTGGAATTTTTGCTGAATCGTGATCCATCTAAATGTGATTCTTATCCCGAGGAGTTCACTGATGAACTCGCTCACGACGATCCAATTCCATCAGAAAATGATGATGATCTTTTTGACTTTCATGCTGATCTTAAAGAAGTTGAAAATCTTTTATACCATTCTCCATCACTTGATTCTTACTCCGAGCCTAATGATTTCCAAAGTGATGACGACCTCTTCGATTTTGGGGCCGATCAAACCAAATGGAAAAATCTTTTATATGGCAAACCTACTGATGAAAAAGGTCCTAAAATGGAAACCATAATTGAGGATGCTACAATTGTTTCTAATGACTTATCTCCTCATTCACCCAAGGATGATTTCCTTTTCTCCATTGAGTCTCCCATCGAGTACCCTGCTGAGTTTTCTTGTGAAGACAAAGTGTTTAATCCAGGCATACTCGATGATGGTAAAATTCATCCTTTGATGAAATTGACTTTTGATAAGAATTTAAAGTTTCCCGCTCATCTAAGGAACTTTTAATTCTGGAGAAAAGTGATTCCCCTCCTCTTATTTCTGATCAAGAACTCCCGTTCTGCATGGAGTTATCTCTGATTGAAACTTTACTATCATTTCCAACCGGAAATGAAGACAAAGTTTTTGACCCCGGCATCACCGCTTTCATCTTCTGAAGCCGTGGGTATCTCATCGGAGTGGAACTTTCATATGCTTCAATGTTTATCCAAACATCTTGAATGAAAGTCCGATTGAGATTATCTCTTCCACTTGCTCCCCCAAGGACAACTAAATTCGGGGTCGAGTCAAGCTACGTGACTCGGTTATAAAAAACAAAGCGCTTCGTGGGAGGCACCCCATGCTTATCCATCTATCTTCTTTTCTCTTTTCTAATAAAGTGACGTGAGGAGGGCTACCTCTTCCATTTTTCGTGTTTCGTGGTTGTTTATGTCCAGGATTTGCCCGAATAATGAAGACTCTCGTGCTCGTGGTTTGCTTCTCTCCACTCGAGTTTCATCATTCGTTGCTTATCCGATATCCTTAATCTTATCGTCTAACGTTTATCTTTGGCATAATTAATAAACGACCTTAGATTTATGTAGGAGAACCCTTACCTTTAAGACATTGAGGACAATGTCTCGTTTTAGTCTTGGGGGGGGAGGGTAATCTTTCAATTTGATTTTGCCTTGCATTTTTTTGCCGTTTACTCTCGCAACCCCGTTTTTACTCCAAAATTTAAAAAAAAAAAAAAAAAAAAAAAAAAAAAAAAATCCAAAAAAAAATGAGAAAAATTTTAAATTTTTTGCAAAAATATAATAAATTTTGACATTTTGTTGACTTTCCGCTGGTGAGAGTAGGAATAAAATTCTGACTTGACCGGGCGTGTTGAGCCCTAGCTTGTTCCCTTAACCATTTATAATCTATAAGCTCGTGCTAGTCTTTTACACAAGGAGCTATAAAATGCGAATTCTTTTTAAGAGTTTGCAAGTTCCCGTATCGACTTTATATATGCATGGCTTGATTATAAGGCTAAGCATTCGCGGATCTTATTATTTAAGATTTTAAATTTGCGAAGAACGAGAAATGATAGAGTTTATTTAGAAGTTAGATGCTAAGCGTGGAGTAGTTGGTTCTCTTTAGAGCTCATCGAAGTTACTTGTGGCCTTTTGCTCCCACAAAATTGTTTCACTATATATATCTGTAAGAATAATTAAAGATGTTAGGTTTTGCCGATGATTAGTTCTTGGTCTTCTTAAAAGAATCCTTGTTTTGAAAATTGGGTACACATCAAGGTTACTTAATAAATACGTTTAATAATAATAAGTTAAGTGCTCTAAGCTACGGATTCGAGATCGGGCCTTGGATCCTTATTTCCGGAAGGCGTTTAGGTCTTGGCTACCCTCTTGCACCGGCCCTTGGACCTCTAGTTCAGGAATGTGTGAGGTCTTGGTCTAACCACCTTGGATCCTCATTTCAGGAATGTCTAGAGTCTTGGAACACTCCGTTGTAACGGCCCTTGGATCCTTTATTCCGGAAGGTGTAAGGTCTTGGAACTTAACCGTGAAGCTCCGTCGTTTAGGGTACGCAAGTGAAAAGTTAGTGATAAAAAAAATGATGAAAAAAAATAAAAATGCAAAAATATAAATAAAAACCTTGATGTGGACCTCATTTTCAAAGCAACGGTTCTCGAGAGAAGATTGAAAACTACTTAGCGTCTTAATTTAGTATCTTTATCGGACTAAAAACCTATCGAAATGAGAAAATATGAAGCAATTCATTTCTCACCAAAAATAAAATAAATAGAGGAAAATTAGGAAAATGGGAGCAAGAGGTAATTACACAAGTAACTTCCATGGGTAGTGTTGGCATCTAACTTGTAAATAGACAATGATTTCGTTTTTAAGCTTAGTTTGGGGACTCGTGAAAAATCAGGGACGACGAATTTTAACCGTATGGTCACTTCTTCATGAGTCGTGTTTCCTACTCGTTGACCATAAAAGTTATTGATAGATAATGATTGTCAACAAAACCGTCACATGATCATAATAAGAAAATACAAAAATAGAATAAAAGGAAAAATGGGGAGTTTTTAGAACTTAAGAATTCTTAATCTCTTTTGAAAATTTTGCTACTTCTCAAAGTTAGTAAAAAGAGATTGGAAATTTTTGGTTTTGAAAACGTGTTTTTATGCGTGAGGACACAGCAATATCTTAGTCTGGGGGGATTTTGGTATGTGCTTAATCACATACCTTTATTCGACCAAATTAAGACCAAAACGACCAAATAACTAACCATAAATGCCAAAGATATTGTGTTTTTGTTTTGTTTCTATGCAGGTACGGATATCATGAAATAGGGACAAAATCAAGCAAAATCCGGGAAAACGAGCACGAGATTTGGAAAAGGTCGAAAGCCGATGCCGGGAAGCTAAAAGCCGAAGCCGGTCAAGACATTTATGCTCAAAAGGTCAAAGTCAACCCTCAAGAATCATCAGTTGTCAAGAAAAGCCCTTGGATCAAATTTAAAGTTTGGCAGAAAAGGTCCCTAGAAATTCTGATTTTACAAAATTGGTCCTCATCAAATCTATACTTAAAATCCTATAAAAACAATAACCGGATTTCTATAAATCCACAACCCTAGCCCACAAACATAAAACGAGCCCACATTTTATATCCATAAGCCCACTATCCCTTTTACCCACACCCACGATCCGACCCAATTCACTAAACCCGGTCAGAGTTATTAAAACTCAGTCAAAACAATCATAAAAAAAATAATAACCCGCCACCAAGTTCTTCCCCAAATTCACCCCATGAACCCTAGATTAACCGTACGAAAAATTACCGCAATTAAGGGCAATTATGACCAATCATTGGCTTCTAGAAGGTGTCAGATGTCAGAACAAGCACAGATACTCACGCATGGGCAACGTGGCAGCCTCTCATTGGACGTGACACATCATAGAGACTTGATCAAACGGCTCAGATGGATTGTGATGATTGGAGAATGATTGTGTGGTCTGGATGAGCTCAAAATTAGCACAACTCACACGGATTGATGACATGGCAGCCTAGAATGATCTTCCTGCGGCTATAAATAGAGAGCTTCCCCTCCTCAGATTTCATTTAATTTTTTAGGTTATTGTTATGCTGTCAAATTAGTCTCTGAGTTGTAGTTTTAATATTTCCTTTTGTAACTTTTGAATTTGATTAATGAAAATTTAGTTTGTTTCTCCTTTAATCCTATTATCTTTATTTTTAAATCTCATATTAGCTTATTCAGTGTTTTCAGTAGCTTATATCAAATATTTTAGCTTATCCAAACTTTTCATTCCACTTTGTTCATCTCATTTCAAAAATAAAAAAAAAAATTTGAAAAATATTAAAAAAATACAAAAATAATTCAAAACAGCTTCTATAAGCTGATTTTCTTATTAGTGGAAGCTCATATAAGCTGTTTAGCTTATTGTAAGTAAAAGTTTAGGACAAAACTGTTTTAATCCCAAAAGTCAAAAAGTCAACTGAAAAGTCAACACTCATGGTCAAATAAGCTATGGAGGAGAATAAGCTGACTTGGAAGGCTTATCTGGGTATTTTTGGCTTAATTGGATAATCCTGGGTTGTTATTTGTTCCTGAGATCATTCATATTCAGCAGAGATCAGTTGTGAGTTTCAACTCAATACTAGCTTATTTACTGCTTAATTCAGTTCAGCTTATATTACTGCTTACTTGTCTGTGATTTGTGATTCTTAGATTATTAGTAGCTTAGATAATCATAGTAGAGATTTATTATGGCTTAAATTAGTATGTTATAGTGTAAAAGTGGCAAATCAGATTTAATATAGGTTGTTTGGCATAAAAGGATTTTGAGGTAATAAGCTGATGCACTGTTCATTGACCCTTGGTCAAAGTTTGAGGGAGCTTATTGATTGCTAGAATAGCTGTAGTTGTTAGGTGATAAGCTGTTTTGGGGTCAATTGAGGTTTTGCTTTAGTGAGTTCAATATTAGAAGCTATACTGCCTAAATTAGCTCAGAATAAGGAGCTTATTTGAGGCCATCTTTTGGCATTTGTAAGTCCCTAGTGATTGTTAAAGTAAGTTTCCAAGGGTTGATAAAGATTGGTCAAGTTCTTAAAGAGAAAAAGCCCAAAAAGTTGTTCCTGCTGCATCAGACTTTAATTTGCAGACATTGGCCAAAAAGCTGCTAATCTAAGCTGATTTCTGGCTTATTCTTTTGCACTTAATTTGAGAAAATTGAATTCTAAGTAGGTTAGGGTACTAGCTTTTAGGATTTAATCTGGGATTTCACTTTTCAGCTTATTAGGTAGCTTAAAATAGGTCTGCAAATTTCCCCCATCAGATCTAATCTAAGAATGCACAGCTTTTTGGTCTAATTAGTATCTGATCTAGGCCTTAATTAGATAAGCAATTGAACTTTAAATTTGGGCATTTTTTGGTTATAAGTAGTTTGTAGTATCAGTTTTCATGATCTTCTTTTGGTTTCCTCTGTGGAGCTTTTTCTTAGCTTATAGAGCCGCCTAAAGTTAGCTGTTTAGTCTCTTATTTCTGTCTCAAATTACAACTGCATAAACTGCTTTTTTGGCTTAACCAGAGAGCTTATTTGGACTTTTTAAGTTGATTTAAGTTTGAAATAGTGTGTTTATCTGTTTTCTAGCTTTTGTAATTTTTGGTACTATAGAGCTTATTTTTTAGCCTATTTGCAACTGCTTATCTGCCCAAATTGCTTATTAGGGTTTAGAAAAGTTCTATTTTCATTTTTCTTAGAATCTAAATATCATTTATGATTAAAATTTCATAATTTTCCAAATCAGTTTGCTATTTTTAACCATTTAATTACTTTCTTTTAGTTTTAAATTCATAAAAAATAAATAAAAAATCAAAAAAATATATTTATTTTTTCTCAAATTCTCTTTTAATATTTAGCATTTAGGAAAATTAATTTTTCATTTTTAGGACTTATAATTTAAGATTTCACTTTTTAAATACGTTTTTAAAATTCGTAGCGTACGTTTTAAAAGTTCAATTTTCGTTTTTAGAACAGTGTGCTTAGTTTACTTGTACCCTTAATTTAATTACTTTTTTTTAGTTATTTCATATTCGTGGTGTAAAATCCCCAAAATATCACTCTTATTCACAATTCACTTCACAATTCGACTCCGTAAACGACAACTCGAATTCAACCTTCGTTGGGACTACGACCCGGGGAAATACATCCGTTGCGTTTCCTTTGGAAAATAAATATACTTAAAACGACGAATCAGGCGTGGAATCTCTGCCAAATGGAGAGTTTAGCTAGTTCAGAGTACAACTGTAAGGAAAGATGTTGATTGCTACTAGCAATCAGTCGGTTGAATCAGTAATGTACATAGTACTTAAAGCGGAAGGTACAACATTGATGAACAAATTCGATTGAGCACAAGGCTTAGGGTAGAGGCGATTGTAGCAAGGCCACATCAAAACAAGGCCGAATAACAATTTCAAATCCAGGATGACGTCCAAAATCACAAAATCAAACAATCCAAATTCCGTCAGAATCAAAACCAATCCAAACATAGCCAATATCAAATCCCAAACGTAGCCAAGATTGAATCCAAACACTCCAATAAGCTCAGACGGGCTTATTACGCTCTTAAGGGGTTAAAAATAAGTAACTCGGATGCAAACAGTGCCAATCGGGTCTAACCCGACCCGATGCAAACTATAGCCAGACGGCGACAAACAGGAATTCCATACAACGAGACGTATAGCGGTGCCAGGGGCATTACGGTTCATGCGGTGTTGTGATGCCAGTGTGTTGTGTGTGCAGAAGTAATATTCCATGTCTGTGTATACACGCAAAACTTTACCATTTCCAAAGTCAAAATCAACTCGAACATAATTCCATTATAACTACTCCCAGTATTCTAAAATTCACCTCTGAGTCGGACATAGGTGATCTGGCTATGTCCCACTGTCCCTGGTTGAATATAGGTGATCAGTCTATATTCACCCGAGGTTCAATGAATTTTGAAATACTCAGCCTAGTTATACTAGTAGTATGTCCTTTACATCCAAAATCATTCCCAAAACCACGACAAGTGTACAAACTCGACATTCAATAATGAGATTACGCAAGAAAATAGCGTAACTCCACGACAGATACGGTGCGTGCATAAGCATATGGAAATGCTTATAGTGAACAACTAAAACAAGCGGATATAAAATATCCAATAGTCAGGCACACATCTCAACAAACAAATAATCAAGCATCTCATCAAACAACTCGTCAAGTATATCATGAACATCTCATCTAATATATCATTACTCGTCTCATCAATTATATCCTCAAAAAAATCATACGCGAGGCATCAGCTTAGCAGGCAGGCACGTGACGGTCATAGGGTTAAGTTTTCATGAAAGTGGTTATAGTCCAGGTTTTATAAAATAAACCCAGTTCTCTATAACCTAGGCTCTGATACCAATCTGTAACACCCTCAAAATCGGGTCCAGCGGAAGCATACATGTCATTGGGGTGCTACTCAATTGGTATCACAACACAAGGTACAAAGAACGGTTTTTACCTCAATCATTTAGAATAAAAATTATTTAACAAAGAGTGTTAAATTTACAATATTCAAAAGTAGTGCGAAAATAGGCCCATAAAATAAGTAAAATGGTCCTAAATATTTATCAGAGTCGTCTATGACCGTGCCCCTTGCCAAGCGCCTCCAAAAATAAGCTATCGCCTTAAACCTGAAAATACATGCTAAAAGTGTCAACACGAGGTTGGTGAGTTCATAGGTTTAAGCAAAAGTTTAACAGTGGACCAAGATAAGTGATTTGCTGCATTGAACTAAGATAGATATAAATCACAATTCCACAAACATCAACAATCACAATCATCAAGTATCAATATGATAGGTCACAAAAGCCCTCTTTCATATTGATAGTCACAGTAGGAGTAGGGCCCTAGATATATCCGACCTTAGCCAGGCACCATGTTATTGCAAATTTGGACTAGATTATTTGCTACCCTGGTCTAAAACTGTGGAAAACTAGAAGGGGGGGGGGTTGAATAGTTTTACGTCTTTTTAATTTTTATTATGAAAACTTTGTTTACTTTTAAAACTTAGATTCGAATTTATGTGAACTCAATTCTTGAACAATATGAACAAATATAAATATAAATAAGCGATGCAAGTAAGGTAATGAAATGAAATGAAAGATAGAGATGGAAAGATCGAACCGCGAGACAAGAGATTTATAGTGGTTCGGCTACAAGGACACCTTCCTTGCCCTACTCCACTCCCCGAGCACCTAACTCGAGAGTTTTCTTCACTATGTCAACAAGCTCCCTTATGGCGGAGAAAACCTTACACAACTTTAGCTTACACCGGCTTAACGACACAAAGCTAGATGTCGGGTTCTAATCGTAGCTAGAACCAATCTCACAACTTATATCACAACTTCTTCTTCACGACTTCTTCACAACTTCTTTACTAAGACTTCACACCTTCTTCACAACCTAGCTCTACTTATGTACTCTTCTACTTCTTCACACCTTCACTACTTACACACCTTAACTTCTTCACAACTTCACTACTTACACACTAATCTATCCCAAACAATTATTCACACTCCTATCTAACAAATATACACAACTTATACACAAATGAATGAATGATTACACAAACAACTTAGGTAACAAGATGATACTAAGTTGCAATACTTCTTCTCTAGTTGTTGAAGGAGTATTCTTCTTTTGCACTTGAATGGTAGAAGCTTGGATCACTTAGAAACCAATGCTTAAGAATGTATGATCAAATGATTTTGAAAGGATTTAGAAAGGATTAGAAGAGATTTAGAACAGAAGGTTTGAGGGTGCAAAAGGTGTGGAAAAAGTCCAGAGAAAGTCCAGTATTTATAGGCAAAACTGAACAGGTGGAGGAGCGGAGCGGTCCCCTTAAAATTAAGGGGGCCGCCTAGTATATTTAAGGGGGCCGCCCATCTGTACCGTTGCCCAGTTTTGTCTTTTTGTGGGGAAGGTTTTTCTGGAACATTTTTGCCATTTTTGGTTGAAAATTTGAATTCATAAATTTATAATGGATTAAACCTTTTTATTTATTACCAAAAATGTTTTTCTAAAAGATATAAAATGTTTGTGACATTTTATAAAAATTCTAGTGATTAAGAAAATGTTCCTTTGATCATGTAATGCATTAAGCATTTGTTTATTCATACCTTAAGTGATTGAGTTGTTGAAATGAATATTTACAACTAAATACTTGTTTGTTTAATAAGTTTATGTTTTAGGCATTATTTATATCAACAATCTCCCCCTTTTTGATGATTACAAAACTTAAACTCATTAAATCTAGAAATTTATCTTTGGACAAGTATTTAGTGAGTTTATATTCACTTCTCCCCCTTTTTGTAGAATCAAAAAGGTTAAGCCGACCATATTCAATTGGGAATATTGACGGAAACTAGAGCTCCCCCTTGATGTATACTCCCCCTCGTTCGAGGGCACCAAGGAGACGAGCTATGGAAATCTTGGCTGCAAAAACAAGTTAGGAACACAAGACATATATGCATAGCAAAAATATTTAGAACAAACAACTAATTTATTCAAACATTTAAGATGATCATGCATGACACATGAGTCATCATTACATCACATAATTTGCTTAAAGCAAAACGATTACAACATAATAAAAGATGCAAATATTCCTAATATTGCCAAAGAGAGCGATTGGACTTGCTTGCGACACAAAAGGGTGAGGGTTTTTATTTTGGGGCGGAAAGCATGGGAATAGGGCTTAGTTATTTGATGGTGAGGGAAATGGAGCGGATGAAGTGGATCTAACGATGTTGTATCGGTTTAGGGGAGGAATAGGATGAGGACGAGTGAGTAGATATTCGATTCAAGAAACATCTTCACTCAAGTGGAGAATTTGTTTTTGAAGGAAGATGCAACAAGGGCAATAGTGGGTGTGGTTTGTGACTTGATCTAAGTTGAGAGAGTGGGGTAAGCAATTTGAGTAGGGTGAGGATGGAGGTTGGCCCTTGTTGCGTTGTGCAAGGTGCATAGCAAGGAGATCACTAAGATCGTGGATTTGGTTAAGCTCTGCATGAAACTTTTGCATTTCCGAGGGAATGTGGATTTGATCAATTGGTGGGAATGGATGAAATTGGGGTGTGTGGTTTGAGGTAAAGTTTGATGGTTGACCAAAATGATGAGGATTTTCGAAGGTTTCATGGAAATTGGTTTGAGGTTTAGAAGTGTAGTTTGGAATGAATGTGGATGTTTGGCCAATATGATAGGGTTTGTAGAATGGTTCAATGGAATGAAATTGAGATCTTGGAGAGTAGTTGGGAACAAATGAGGATGGAGGAGATGGTTGTCTAGCTACATCATTTGTTGAGATAGACTTGTTATGAGGGTTAGGTTTTCTTTTCCATGTGGGTTTTACGGTCATCCTTGCTAACCTTGAGGTTTTGGGTTTTGGTTTGATGGGAGACGACATGATGAGATGAGTGAAGATGGTGATGAATGGGGTTATTTATAGTGGAGGATTGATGTGGTTTAGGAAGATAAGTTTTGGTGGGTGGTTTAGGACAAAATATGTTTGTGAATTTTGGGAAGTATAGGATGAAATGGGCTAAAAAGTAGAAAAAAAAGATTCTGTAAACCCGACCATCAGATGGCCGGTCCCCTTAATTAGGGGCCGGTCCCCTTAATGATTAAGGGGGCCGCCTTATGAATTAAGGGGGCCGCCCATCTGGTGATGTTTAGGGTTCCAGAATTGGGTTTTTCTGCAGGAATAGGGAAGAAAGGCTATGTTTTGAGTTTTTGGTTTTGGGCAAGTCCAACTCTTTGAGGCAAGAAAGAATGCAATATATAAATACTTATCCATGCAAGACATATTAATTAAACAAATAAGCAAGCAAGAAATTCTATCTAGCAATTAATAATGTTAAAACAAGTAATCATATAGAGTAAGGATCATAGAGCAAGGTCACTAGAAACTAACAAGGGATTGGTGATGGAACAAATGTTGAGAGGTGATTAGTAATTTTGTTCTAGTGTGTGCCTATATGCAACAAATGTGGAGATGTGATTGTTTCGACTCCTAAATGCAAAAATTTCCTAAGAAACAATCCAAAGTCTCCTTGATTTGATTTTGCTCAATTTATGAATATCAAAGATATATATTAGATTATATATTTTGATAATTCATGTGAGATTTTATGCATGAAAGAAAAATGTTTTTGGCATGATTCAACAATGCAAGAAAAATGGTTTTCATGTGTTTTCCTAGATGTGAGAATGATTTGAATAAAATAGATTGGTTTTTGTATAAATATGTTTATGCAAAAGATAGTGTTCCCAATCTTTAATTTTGTGCAAAACAGATTCCTAGACACAGATGAGAGGAGGGAAGAAAGAAAATATTTTTACGACAGATGGCCGGTCCCCTTATGATAGGCCGGTCCCCTTAATAATTAAGGGGGCCGCTTTTATAACATTAAGGGGGCCGCCCATCTGGTGATGAAAAATCTGTTAAAAGTGCAGAAAATTCAGTCAATTTGTTCCATCATTCCTAGGCCTAAACGTAAGTGGTTAAAGAGTTCGCGCTTAAGGGGTTTAGTGAATATGTCTGCTATGTTATCTTCCGATGCAATCTTTTCTATAGATATGTTTCCTTTTTGAACGTTATCGCGAAGGAAGTGGTGACGTATTTCTATATGTTTAGTCCTAGAGTGTTGTACGGGATTCTTACTTAAATCTATAGCACCTTTATTATCACACATAATTGGGACATTATCTAACCTAATGCCATAATCTACGAGAGCTTGTTTCATCCATAATGCTTGTTGACATGCCTTTCCAGCGCTTACATATTCGGCTTCTGTAGTAGAAATAGCAAGAGCGGTTTGCTTCTTCGAAAACCAAGATGTTAGACAACATCCCATAAACGTGCAAATACCGCTAGTGCTTTTTCTATCCACGTAGTCTCCCGCATGATCCGAATCTGCATAGACGATGGTTTCTATGCCCGATCCCTTAGGATACCATAATCCTAAGTGTATAGTGCCTTTAATGTATCGGAAGATACGCTTAACCGCTTCTAGGTGAGAGGTTTTGGGATCCTCTTGAAAGCGAGCACAAAGGCAGACACTAAACATGATATCCGGTCTACTTGCCGTTAGATATAATAAACTACCTATCATTCCTCTATACTTAGTGTTTTCTACGGGCTCACCTTCTTCATCTCTTGTGAGTTTTATTTCTGTGGACATCGGTGTTTTCATAGGCTTAGAGTCTTCTAATCCAAATTTCTTAAGCATCTCCTTAATGTACTTAGATTGATTAAAAAATATTCCATCTTCTAATTGTTTTATCTGTAATCCTAGAAAGAAATTTAGTTCACCCATCATACTCATCTCAAACTCATCATGCATGATTTTGGCGAATTCATCACACATATCCTGACAAGTCGATCCAAATATAATGTCGTCAACATATATTTGGACAATGATGAGATTTGGGCTTTTCTTTTTAGTGAAAAGAGTGTTATCTACCATTCCCATGGAATAATCATGTTTAATAAGAAAAGCTTTTAATCGATCATACCAAGCCTTAGGAGCTTGTTTGAGTCCATATAAAGCTTTCTTGAGTTTATAAACATAATTAGGTTTTGCAAAGTCAATGAATCCTGGAGGTTGTGCCACGTATACCTCCTCATTGATAAAACCGTTAAGGAATGCACTTTTCACGTCCATTTGAAATAACTTAAAGTCTAGGGCGCATGCATAGGCAAGTAATATTCTTATAGATTCTAATCTAGCTACGGGGGCATAAGTCTCGTCATAATCAATTCCTTCTTGTTGATTATAACCTTGGGCAACTAACCTAGCTTTGTTCCTAGTAACAATTCCATTTTCATCTAACTTATTTCTATATACCCACTTGGTTCCTATGATGGTCATGTTCATGGGATTTGGGACTAGTTCCCAAACATCATTTTCCTTAAATTGATTTAGTTCCTCTTGCATAGCCATTACCTAACTTTCATCTTTTAAAGCCTCATTTATATTCTTTGGTTCTATTGTTGAGAGAAAACAAAAGAAGTTATTTTTATCTTGAGCTTGTGATCTAAGTGTTCTTTGATTTAGGTTTCCTATTACATTATCTAATGGGTGAGATTTTGATTCCTTAATATTTACTATTTCGTTTTCTCCTAGCGTTATATTTTCATCATCATCACCTAAGGGTTTAGTTTTACTAACCTCAATAGCTTCTTCTTCAAATAGGTCATCATCTTCTAGAGGCAATGTTTTAGGTGGTGGTGGAGTTTCATCAAATGTTACGTTCAATGATTCTTCTACTTTCATAGTGTGTTTATTAAGTATTATATAAGCTTTACTATTATGTGAATATCCTAGAAAAATTCCTTCGTACGACTTAGGGTCAAACTTAGTAAGGTAATCTTTTGTATTGAGAACAAAACATTTGCTCCCGAATACCCTAAAGTAATTTAGATTAGGTTTTCTACCTCTTAATAGCTCATATGGGGTTTTTCCTAATATTCGCCTAATTGAAACTCTATTTATTATATATGTTGATGTATCTACGGCGTGACACCAAAATTTTTGTGGGATAGATTGTTCATTTAGCATTGTTCTACTCATTTCTTGCAAGGAACGATTCTTTCTTTCTACTACCCATTTGATTGTGGAGTGCGAGGAGCGGAGAAATTGTGAGATATTCCATTTAAATCACAATATTTTCCGAACTGCACTTCGTTATCAAATTCCCGACCATGGTCCGTCCTAATAGATACTATAGAACATCCTAGTTTGTTTTGAATCATTTTACTAAATATTTTAAACTTATTAAAGGCTTCGGTTTTATCACTTAAAAATCTAGTCCACGTGTATCGTGAATAGTCGTCTACAATTACCAAGGTATAACGGTTACCTCCGTAACTCCGCACAGCGGATGGACCAAAAAGGTCATGTGTAATAATTCTAGGCATCTAGTAGTGGAGACTATGTTCTTAGCTTTATGACTAGCATGTGCTTGTTTTCCTATTTTACAGGCATCACAAAAATGTTGATCATATCTTAGGTTTGGCAAATTTCTAACTAATTCCTTAGAGGCTAGGGATTGTATTTGTTGCATATTAGCGTGACCTAATCTCCTATGCCACAATGTAGAGTTATCATCTAAGGTTGCTAGACATATTTTATCTTCCGGTTTATTTCCTAGTTTCATGACATATACGCCACCTTTCCTAATTCCTCTACCTATGACCTTTCCGTCCTTAACTATTTCGCTATCTCTATCGGTAAAGGTAACTCTACACTTATTATCACATATTTGTCCTATACTAAGCAAGTTGTATGTTAAATTATCTACATGCTCAACATTTTCAATAGTTAGAGAGTCTTGAGAAATCGTACCTTTGCCAATGATTTTACCACGAAAGTCACTACTAAAAATAACGTTACCTCCGTTGTATGGCTTGTAAGATGAGAATAGCTTGCGATTCCCCGTCATGTGCTTCGAGCATCCACTATCCTTAATCCATTCGTCAGGCTCCAAATTTATTCCTAGGTATATTTCATCGGTAGCTTGAGCTACAAGACATTTTTCGTCGTTTGCTTTGTCCGCTTCGTCTTTGTCGCTATCACTCCATGCTCCACTAACAAAGGCGCTTTGGTAATCATAACCCTGTGGCTTCGGACATTCACCAATGAGATGGTTTGGACTTCCACATCTAAAGCACTTTCTTTTCCCGTAGTTATCATTCCTACTTCTTTGAAGCGATATTCTTTCATCTCGTGGTTGTCTTGTGAATCTTCCTCATCTCTTAAAGAATTTCTTGAACTCTCTTACGGCCATTGCATATTCTTCGTCTTCACTATCGTCACTTGAATCGTCATCATCACTAATTTCCTTTTTGACTTTTAGCGCAAGTGATTTTATTTGATCTTTCTTGCTCTTGACCGTTTCCGAGTCTCTCTTTATAATTTCTTCATGGACTTTCAAGTTGCCGATAAGTTCATCAAGCGATAACGTCATCAAGTTCTTCGATTCTTCAATAGCCGTGACCTTCGCGCGCCATTTTGGATGTAATGCCCTAAGAAATTTCCTTACACAATTTTTACTAGAAAAAGTCTCATCAAGTGATTTTAAACTTGTGATAATAGTGTTAAATTTAGCAAATGCATTATCAATAGATTCCTCTTCAGGAATTGTAAATTGTTCATATTGTTGAACAAGAAGATCTATTTTGTTGTCTTTGACTTGACTATTACCTTGGTGAGTGATTAATAGAGAATCCCAAATTTCTTTTGCGGTTTGACACATAAAAATTCGTTCATATTCCTTACGTGATAATGCATTATAAATAACCATTTTAGCCTAATTATTTTTTTCTAGTTTCTTTTTCAAATCATCATTTTGTTTTTCAAAAGGTACAATTTCATCTCTTTTAGTTATAGGATTATTTTGAATAGGGGGAAAATCACCATAGGTAATAACATGCCAAAGATCAAGATCTTTTGATTTCACATAAGTTTCGAATCTATTTTTCCAAAAAGAAAACCATCACTTTCAAATAGTGGTGGTCTTTGCATAGATTGCCCTTCTAAATATTTTTCGGATTCCATAGATCGTTTCAAGTTTTAAAATACAATTTATTTTAAAAATCTTGTTTGACGTGGCTCTTGATACCAATTGTGGAAAACTAGAAGAGGGGGTTGAATAGTTTTACGTCTTTTTAATTTTTATTATGAAAACTTTGTTTACTTTTAAAACTTAGATTCGAATTTATGTGAACTCAACTCTTGAACAATATGAACAAATATAAATATAAATAAGCGATGCAAGTAAGGTAATGAAATGAAATGAAAGATAGAGATGGAAAGATCGAACCGCGAGACAAGAGATTTATAGTGGTTCGGCTACAAGGACACCTTCCTTGCCCTACTCCACTCCCCGAGCACCTAACTCGAGAGTTTTCTTCACTATGTCAACAAGCTCCCTTATGGCGGAGAAAACCTTACACAACTTTAGCTTACACCGGCTTAACGACACAAAGCTAGATGTCGGGTTCTAATCGTAGCTAGAACCAATCTCACAACTTCTTCTTCACGACTTCTTCACAACTTCTTTACTAAGACTTCACATCTTCTTCACAACCTAGCTCTACTTATGTACTCTTCTACTTCTTCACACCTTCACTACTTACACACCTTAACTTCTTCACAACTTCACTACTTACACACTAATCTATCCCAAACAATTATTCACACTCCTATCTAACAAATATACACAACTTATACACAAATGAATGAATGATTACACAAACAACTTAGGTAACAAGATGATACTAAGTTGCAATACTTCTTCTCTAGTTGTTGAAGGAGTATTCTTCTTTTGCACTTGAATGGTAGAAGCTTGGATCACTTAGAAACCAATGCTTAAGAATGTATGATCAAAGGATTTTGAAAGGATTTAGAAAGGATTAGAAGAGATTTAGAACAAAGGTTTGAGGGTGCAAAAGGTGTGGAAAAAGTCCAGAGAAAGTCCAGTATTTATAGGCAAAACTGGACAGCTGGAGGAGCGGGGCGGTCCCCTTAAATAGGGGGCAGTCCCTTAAAATTAAGGGGGCCGCCTAGTATATTTAAGGGGGCCGCCCATCTGTACCGTTGCCCAAATTTTGTCTTTTTGTGGGGAAGGTTTCTCTGGAACATTTTTGGTTGAAAATTTGAATTCATAAATTTATAGTGGATTAAACCTTTTTATTTATTATCAAAAATGTTTTTTCTAAAAGATATAAAATGTTTGTGACAATTTATAAAAATTCTAGTGATTAATAAAATGTTCCATTGATCATGTAATGCATTAAGCATTTGTTTATTCATACCTTAAGTGATTGAGTTGTTGAAATAAATATTTACAACTAAATACTTGTTTGTTTAATAAGTTTATGTTTAATGAGTTTACATTTTGTGATTATCAAAACATTGAGATATCAATAAGTATTAATAATGTTTTTAGGCATTATTTATATCAACAAAAATAATACATCTGACGCATATCTAACCTTAGCCAGTCAACAAGTTATAGCAAATAAAAAACAACAATTAGGTCCATTCAAAACAGTTTTGAATGTTTTCACACCCCATGGTTTCAATAAACAGTTCACGAGTAAGGGTGGGCTTGTGAAACTCACATGCATATCAGTCAATCACATAATGCCTTCAAATAACCAAATCAAATATTTCAGCCAAACAATCAAATATTGAATAAACGGTTCGCATATTCCAAATAAATAGTCATTGAGTTTAGTTAAAAACGAGCATGTATTCTCTCCCAAAGCAGTTTAAAAACCAGTAAAAGTAGGGGCCATGAACTCACCTTAGCCACAGCAATGCAAAGATCACAACTGACACGACTGGCATCGAGAAGCAAAACACAACAGTCTCAAAGACATACGGCAAGACGGTTCCAAGATATACAGGCACAACGGTCTAGGATCGGCACAACCTAATACGTATACGGTTATCTCAAAATACGTCTCGCACAATAATAAAGTCTATAAAAGACAACGTGTCATAGTTTTCGTGGATTACTCAATTTCAATACTTATCAAAAAGCTTAGTATCAACGTTTCGTGTGGTGGTAAGAAAACAGAGACTCTAAAGTATAACTCATGCCAAAGTGGAAAAGACACCGACATAATCGAGAATTACTGACTAGAACTTAAGTCGGGAAGACATGACACGGAGAAGTCAAGAACACAACGACCAAAGAATACGTCTACAAAAGAAGTCAGTTCGTACGTTTCGGTATTGACCACAAAATCTCAAATAGCTTAGAAAAGTCATTTAGGTTTTATAATAAAAGTCATTTGATATAAAGACATTAGTTTGGAAAGTTTTATAAATTTCGGCACGATGCGTCCATTTATATAACATTCCCAAGTCATCGAGATTTTAATAAAATTAATTTCCTCAAAACAAATTTAATAGAAAATTTATAAAAGGTGTTCATTGGATATTAGACATTATTGCCTTATTGTATATTTGTTGCGAATCAAATATATTAAATTCATCTTGAGTCTGATATATTGTATTCGTTTCAAGTCCAATAAGTTCATATTTGTCCAATGTCCAATGTCAAATCCATATTCGTGAATCAATGTCCGATAAATGTTCATATTGTCCAAATCCAAATTTAACAATCCAAAAGTAACCGAAACGTACCACAGAACACAAAGTCAAAACAATTAAAATACGTTAGTCCGATAATTCAATGACACGAAATATAAATATTAACACATAGTCATTCAACAAAAATAAACTAACACCCCTTAGTTAAAATAAATGGGCTCCCAGCCCAATTCACACAAACCAAACATGACCCTAAAATAACTTTTGGTGGGCTCAACACACCCATTGTAATATATGGGCTTCGGCTCATATTACCAACAACTAAACGCTCCCCCTTTAGAGCTGCTAACGCAACGCAGCAAACAAACACTTCTCTTGGTTAAAAACAAACCAAACACCCCTTGCTGCCCGTCTTGTACCGAGGCTAAACAAGGTCCGATTAAGCTCAATGAGCTTATCCACATTTCAAATAAGCCGCAAGATTCAAAATAAACTCAAACCAAACTAATCTAACCATAAATCCAATCCAAGACTAAGGTTAACTCATGACAAACAAACCTATTTTAACACAACCAATCGAACCAAAACAACAAAAGCCACCCTTATGACTCTAGTGGCCATGGCCACAAACACTCATACGCACCCTAAGTGGGTGGTTTTCCCTCGACTGGTAACAACGAGACACAAACAACGAAACCACATATATCAAATCCGAATCCATGTCCAACCTTGACAAAAACAACAACAATTAACATTTACTTACCATGCCGAGACCAAGGGGTCTCGGCTCGATCCCTTGTCGACAAAACAACCAAATAGACCAAGAAAAAGGTCACGACTCCAACCCAATTTCAACATCACGACACAACAACTATAACCAAGAACATATTAACCTTACTATGCTGAGACCAAGGGGTCTCGGCTTCGAACCTCTTGTTGAGCACAAAACATCTAAATAGACCCAATGTATACTCAGCTCAAACCCTAACACAATAGTTATAATCGAAAATAAATTAAACAACACGATAAGTGGTTTTACCATACCACTCGGAACAACGAGAGAGTGAGAGGAAGGGAGGTATGAAGAAGACGGTGGTGGCGCGGTGACAGTCGTGGTGGCTGTGGTGGCGTCCTCGAACCAAAACAAAATCCTGAAACAAACCTTCGATCTACACTTATCTTGATTCAATAACAAGGAAAAGTGGCGGTGACCTAAGTTGATATGGTGGTGGCCAGAGGAGGCGCGTGCACCTCAGATCTGTGGTGGAGATGGTGATATAAGGGCGGAGCTAGTGTAGCTTTGGTGCGGGAGGTGGTGGCGTCGTGTGATGTTGGTGCTTCGACAGTGGCAGAAGAGGAGGGGGGGGGGGGGGAAGATGGTGCGGCTAGGACTGGTAACCAAACCAAATGAACCCTAAATTATTATAAAGGGGGTTTTATATAGGCTCCAAAAGTTTGACATCAAAGTGGGGGACCAATTATGTAACCCTAGGAACTTTAGGGGTACCGGGGTAAGTTATCTCTAGGGTCCATTAATGTAATTTATCATATCTTTCACAAAATGAGGTTCGGGGCTCGTTTAAACTAGTAAACGGTTGATTCAAGACACGAGAATTACGCCATCATGCTAAGAATAATATTTCCAATAAAAACTACTATTCATACGCCTCGTTTCTCACAAATAATTAAATAATCAAATCAAATCGTTGGTTGTGCCAGTACACGTTGTGCACGGTTTACAAGTTTCGCGAGATAACTTCACATTTTTAAACCAAATGAGTTCAGAAAAGTTCGTATATGAAAAACAGGAATAATCTCATATAGAATTATAAGTATAGTATAAGATCTTTTTTTTTGAACAACAATTAACGATCTCACAATTTATACACCACAATAATCTCAAATGTTTTAAGCAGTACTTGAAATCACAATCATTTTGTTTGAGAGCTTCTCATACAACAAATGATACCATTGAGACACAAACCCTTTAGTGGTATAATATAAGATCTAAAAGACAGCTTTCCTAGCCACACTTATTTTGACTTTTAAACATGTATTTCCTGATCAATTCAAACTATATTAACGATATGATGTATCAGTTGGATGAATGAATCATAGGCCAAGAGTACAGGATGAATGAATCATAGGCCAAGAGTACAGGGCACGCCGGTTTTTGGTATCCAAGAACCGCCAGCGATGAAGTTACCTGGAGTGAATTTTCCCGCTTCAGCGGCACTAGTGATCACATGGTAACCTTTCCATTTAACCCTATTTGCAGTTGAGGAACCAGGTCCAGTGTTCATGTACTCACCATAATACAACGTATTAAGGGCAAAATTTCCACTCCAAGGCAACCAACCCGCAGGGTTCACTATGCCATCAAGGTATGTTTTGAGATAAACGGTCCTTGAATATTGTTTCCATGGCCTACCAAGAAAAGTCTTAACGCCATTTAAACTTGAGGCAGCCGTGACACGACAATTTTGGATTGAGATTCCAGTATTTTGGTTCGGATCAGTCCTACCTTGTGCTGTCAACGTGTTGGTCTTGTTTGGAGGGTCACGCGCATAAATGTTGCAATTTTGAAGAACTGCAGCAGCATTGCCACAAATGAAATCAACAGTACCATATATGTCACATTGTTTATAAAATTGTCTGTTCGAGTAAACGTAAAGCGTGTCTTGGTACCCCTCAAAACTGCATTGGTAGAAGACCGAGAGATCGGAATTGCAGCGCAAGGCCACTGCTTGCTGTTTTTGTGGCCCTGCAGTATTTCTAACCGTAAAGCCTTGGCCCATAAATCCGTCTCCATCCACGGCTATATTAATCAAAGAAAGTAGTTAATATTGGAAAAATGTATATTACAATACTGCTCATTTTATGTATCATAAAAGTCGAAAATATGTAATATATATGGTCTGCTCACCCATAGTACATGATCCATAAGTGGTAGAACCTCCTACATAACTTTTACTACCTGTTATAACTGTTTTTCCAATACCATCTCCTCGTATGAAAATGTTATTTGCTTTAACATCAATATACTCATTGTAAGTGCCTGCCTTCACATATATCACATACCTCCCCCCACCGGACTTTGCAGATGCAAGAGCGGATGTGATTGTCTTATGGTTACCTGAACCATCTTGAGCAACAATAGCATTAGCCCCAGAAGCAGGATTTGAAGATTGTAATAGTTTCCGATCACCAGGTTTCACCCAAGTGGGGAAATCATATTCATAATTTGGCTCATAACTTGTTGAAGGTCCCCCGTTGTTTATCGCCAGTGTGTTGCTAAGTAAAGAGGAGACATTATTGTTCATTAGTGGCAACATGGCGCCACCAACACCTAGCTCCTCGAAACCAGACTTACACGTCTCGAGATTCGTAAGTGCTGCGCTTAGCCAGGTTTGCATTTCAACCTGGCTACATTTTTTATGAGGATCAAGAGTCATGTTGATCCTCTCAACCGTGTATGCATAAAGTTGTACACAGTCATTCCATGCAGCCTTTTCAAGATTGTTGCGACATTTTGGACCAAGTCTTTTTGTGTTTGACTCAGCATCTGTAGCTTGTTCTAGGCTGACTTTTAATAAAGCGTTGATGAAGTCAGGTTTTTGCTTCATCGGACCTAAATTTGGTTTATTGGCCAAGACGTTCTCGCATGTGTCAGGATGAGGTGTTTGGCTGCACCATGACCTTATCTCGGTCATGGTGTAACCATGCACCTCATCCGGAGATAAGCAAAAGAACAAACAATAAATAAAGGTAGCTACAAGCGGAAATGCTGTCATCTTAACAAAGCAGATATATTGTTTAGAGAAGACATGTTCTCAAGAAAAAAAAGAGAAGGAAATGAAAGCAAAGGGAAGGGAAGTAAAGGAAAGGAAGGGAAGTAAACTTTCACCCAAATGTGGGGTGAAAGTTTTTAAAGCAAAATGGCCCCACTTTCCTTCCCTTTCCTTCCCTTTACTTCCTATTAAAAACTTGAGAACACAACAAAAATCACTTTCCTTCCCTTTCCTTCTATTTACCACACTTGAGAACATAGTGAGAGAAGACAGGTTTAGAGTCAGTTATTGTTGTAGTGAGACCCCCATGCAAATGGTTGCTTTATATAGAAGTGGATGATAACCAAGGGGTGCAAATCATTTAGTTTTTGTGTTTATTAAACGTTTTGAAAAGTTCTAGCTAATGTAATACAGTACGTATTACTAAGAAGATAAATGTTTTATCATATAAAGTTTCCTTAAGTTCTAATTTTTACCATTCTATATAGAATTGCTATTTCCGCAACCGTTTGTAAACTTAAAGTTAAGATGTAGGAAAAGCATGAGATGAGAGCTCACACAGACACAGACTAGTTGCATACTTGCATTCTTCAACTAGTCTAGCTAGTCTAAAACAAGCTCTTGATAATTTTTCGTCCTAACTAATTTTCTACTATGTACATCAAAATCCATCCTCAAACGCATCTTTCAATCGTGACTTATAGAGAGAATACTAATGAAACTATGTTAAAGACTAAAACTACGATTGTGCATGTCAAACTGTAGAAAAAAAGTTTATTTTTGGACTCATCTTTCACAATAAGTTTTTTACCAACAAAAGATATGTAGCAACTAATGCACTTTGTCGAATGCACAAGACTTACATTAGATGTAAAAATGCATATAGAAGAATAGTTTGAAAATTGCCCTAAACAAAGAAATATAGGCTCGATGATCAGCTGGTAAGGCTTTTCTGTCGAGTGTTTGTAGCTTGAAAAACCCTTTGTGGGTCAAAAACTAATTACATCCATTTGAAGTTAGCTTGGCCTATAATGTCCCCACAATAGCATACACTTTTTAGGCAAGTTGCTCAATCTGCCTTACATTAGAGCAATAGCATGGCAAGGCAATTCTCCTCATTCGGGCCTCACGGGGTGCCACGTCACTATGACATACCTCCCTTTAAAACCCCCTTCTCATAACATACCACAACTTACTCATTTGAGCCCCACCACTATCTATTTTTATTTCTTTTATTTAAATATCCAAATACACTAAATTCATTTCATTAAAAATAAAAATACATTACAACATATTAAAACACATACGGTTGGGTCTCAGATGATTCCTTCAATTAATTTGTAGTTTCATTACCGTATCGTAGTTTGTATTCAATGCTTAATGTAATTTTCATTCGATGATTAATGTATTTCTCCTTGTTAACCCTTTCTTCTTCCTCAGACGCAACACACATAGTTCACAAAATACACACACTTCACAAACACTATTAAAAAAAAAAAAAAAAAAAAAAAAAAAAACCCAATAAAACTGAAAAAAAACATTTCATATACAAAAAATGCCCCACTTGTCAGTTAAATTAGCTCGCCGTCAGCACGAGCAAGCTGGATTCGGCGAAGGATGACGAATGGGGGGTACCATGGCGAGCCATGGCGAACGTGCCACATAGGCACGGCGAGCCATGGCATTTACCACACCGATTGCTCTTAGTTATTTATGTATGATTTTGCATTTAATATGAACGTGCATGCTAGAGTTTTATCTCATAAGCAAGGTCCGTTTTGTAAGGCGATTCGTCTTTTCTTCAAAAGTTTGGCAGAATATTAAAGCTGGTAGTTGCATTTCAAATGGGTGATGATACGTGCAATAACAATAGAAATAGATATGTCAACGAAAGTGAATTAGCTGACTAAAAATCTTTTATATAATAAAGAAAAACATATTTAAAATGTTATTTCTGTAAAAAGGAATATCTAACTGAACCATATTGAACCAAAATAAGGGGTCTGAAGATGGTGAGATCCGCAACTTATAAACACTTTCTTGAGAACAAGTCCGGGTGGGCACCAAAGAATTTTGCTGGATACCTGGCTGGTTTGTAGTTTGTCATTAGATACTTTTCTTTTTTTGTCAGATTGTCACAATCAAATACTCGTAGCATTTTAGTTTACTAATTTAACCAATCTACTTGATCGAATAGTCGTTTCGCATGCATTTTCTTGTTGAATCCCAGTTGAACTTAGATCGAATTCCTTAAGCTTGTTTAATGTTTAGTTATATTAGATAAATCTAACACAACTATGCTAAAAACTGTGTTTGAATATATCAAATATTATGCGGAATCTAATCTTTAACATTAAGAAATTTTTTTAATGAAACAGCAAACGATGAACATATAATTCAACAAACAAATAAGCCTCAATATTATTAAGAATAATACGAATACTCTCAAAGTATTAGGGTTACAAAACCTTGAAGCTAAGAATTATACGTTTCTTTGTATTTGTGTGTATATAACTCTATGCCCTAGGACCTCTTTTTATACACCAAGGAGTCCTACACGGCTTACAATACTTTCCTAAGTATATCAAATATTTTCTATAAATTTTAATACATATCTAATAAGCAGTACTAACCAAAACGCCTAACAGTACTAACTTATACTAACAGTCTTAACTCTGCAACAGCAGTTGTAACTTTGCACCAGTCTTAACTTTTGTACTAGCAGTAGTAACTTTGTCTGAGCAGCAGTAACTTTGTACTTGTCACACCCCCAAACACCTGATTTGCAGCGGAATGGAATACCTGGGGCGCGACTGCCATAGCATCACAGTTACAGTTATATTGAACGACCTAAAGTGTCGTTTTAAAAGTACATCGTTTGATTATATAAAACATTCAGAGTTTACGAAAGATAGGTCCCAAAAGATTTGTCAAGTTGCGGAAATAAGTTTGTTACAAACCAAACGATAGTTTAAGTGCATAAAAATACAAGTGGGACGCGTCGTCATCGCGACTCTATGATAAGTCCTCATGCAGGCCATGATGTGAATGCCTTAATTACCTGAAAATACATTGCTAAAACGGTCAACAAAAAAGTTGGTGAGAATCATAGGTTTATGTAAATGTTTTGTATGATAACCACAAGTATAAAGTTAAGTATGACAATGTCGCCATATAAATAAAATAATACAATTGCTATAAGCTCATGACCCCGAAGCTAGACTGATTATGTAGGCCCCCGAAGTATGACAATGTCGCCATATAAATAAAATAATATAATTGCTATAAGCTCATGACCCCGAAGCTAGACTGATTATGTAGGCCCTAACAGAGTGTTTTCAAAGCAACTCTAATTCTGGTATTAAATGAAATGCATCCGTTTGACCAGTTGGATCTACCAACCCGGATGGAGGAGTCACCCTCAATAGATCAATTCACTCACCCTCGCTTAATGTCAATTAACGGTTTATGATAAATAAAAGGGGACTTTAATATGGCAATGCGGTAACTTAAGCAATGTAAATGAATTTAATGTACTTGGGCTCGTAATAAAACGATGTGCAATGTATTCTCCCCCGTAGGTTTGAAATGAAATATTAACTTGAAAAACGAGGCTATGAAAACTCACCTTTGGCAAAAGCAATTCCCAATTGGAATTATGGTAAACTGAAAATATAGATCCGATACCCTAACCGCGACCTAAATAATGCATATGTCTTAGGCTTCGAAAACAAGGTCAAGCACGCAAGTTCATACTTCACTTCATCACTTGTACATGTTGTTGAAATATTTATTGTCAAAATATATTTGCGTCAATTTGATCCTTTATTTAGAAAATTACCACTTTTTAGAAAAAGTAACTTGTAAATCTTGCGACCAAATTTTTGTCGTCATGTTAATGGCTATTTCAGAAATTTCTAATGCGCCTAATAAGTATATATATTGTTCTACCATTTCCGTTTACTTCGTTTTAGCCAAAATATACTCTAAAAGGTCCAAAAATCCATTCTAAAAATCCTAACAGCTTTCTAATAGCAAAATAATAGGCTGTCAACGTATATACCATCGTAAACTTTCTTTTGGCCATAACTTTTGCGTCGTAGCTTCGTTTCTTAAGTTTAACCTATCCCCGCAAAGGTATTTAAGTGTACTATCGGCTTTTCAAGGTCTCGGCTAGTCTAGTTACCATTTAACCTCAGTTTTCATCTCTTAAAATTCTGGATAGATTCAATTATTTTCTGAAAATGTAGTTTTCGTCGTAAAAATTGAAACTAGTATATCTTTTTCGTTATAAACCCGTTTTAACTCATTCAAGCGGCTACGCTTTCGTTTTTATGTCTATTTTCTGAATATCTAGCCTAACATTACTCACAACCCACTGATCTTTCCAGTTTTTACAAAATGGGACAGATTGTTTATCAAAAGTGTCAAAACTATATTTCAAATCTTCTAGTCATTTTAGCCACTTAACCACAACTTTAATTCTAGTCCTAGTTGTTCCATCAACTTCTCAACATAATAATAATGATCTAACCGTAAACTCAACAATGTTCTAAGGTCCATGTAAATAAGCATCAAGAATATCTAAGTGTAGAAGTTTACTAACAAACATGTTTATAAGGTTTATTACCACTTTCTTGTGAAGAGTTTTACCTACTAGTTTTCTTGAAATAAAAACTTGTTCAAAACATAAACTTTTGTTAAAGGATCTTTGTGAATGTAAATCTTTTTCAACATGTAACAAGTGATAACTAAGTATATACTTGACTAGCATTATGACATAAAGAAAACATGAAGTTTTTGTAGTGTAAGATTACTTACAAAAGTGATTAGTGAGATATGAGTGCAAGACACTTGATTAACCCCAAGATTAATATTCCAAATACTTGTTAGAAAGCCCTAGGAATGCTTGAACTTAGTCACAACAAAAATTTCCTCCTTCTTGCTCCTTTTAGTGTGTCGATTTGTGGTATATATATGGGGAGTGATATATTTTTTTGAACCAACTAGTGAAGGAAGGAAGTTACTTGAAGTATATATAGCAAGAGTTTGTCAAAAGTCCAAGTAGTTAGTCATTTTAGGTATGGTGTAGGTATGGGGAGGGTTATGGTCGATTGGACAATGGGGATGAGGGGCAAGACTTTGTTGATCAAGCCTTAACTTGGCCATGCTTTGAATTCTAGGAAGGCATGGAGTTAATTAAATGCTTGGACTTTTATCTAGTGTGATTTTCAAACCAAGTAAGGGGGGGGGGGGGGGGCGCAATCCAAGTAAATTAGGATATAATGTGTAGTTTTGATACAATAGTGTATATATTGTATGTATTGGGTGTTAAAAATAGGTATTGATTGTTGTTTTGGTGATTAACGGAAGTTATACGTAAATAAACGTAGGATATAAAGAAATTATTTTTGGTGTAAGGAAATATTTTTGGAACTTTTGTAATCATTTTGGAAGTATAAAAATACATCAAAAATAATCATTGGAAGAATTGGGTATATCGGGTGTTAAATTTTGATCTACGAATAATGTTCGTTGAATTTACAACTATAAGTAATTCAAGAAAAGGGAAATTTTTTTTGGGTTTAAAATTGTGAATTGGAGCAAGAGCAAGGTACTTGATCGTTGTGGACTAAATATAGCCCAAGTCCTAGTGTACTAGAAGTATATCCTAGGTGTTCACGTTTATTCTAGCAAAAGTCATGCATGAATTGTTCTCAAATAAATGTCAAGAAAATAAATTCGAGTTTGTTGAATAGTATTGACCTGAAATTACAATTTGTCACAGTCTTCCACCCTAAAATGAATTCAGTCCCTAAATTCAGTTAGTGTTGGGTTCTGGAGTGGTATTGGTGAAAAGGTGTGGATATTTGAGTCATGTCTGGTCTTCCCGCTCCCAAGTAAAATCGGGACCTCTCCGAGAATTCCAGCGAACTTTCACGATAGGAATTTGACTCTGCTTCAACTGTTTGGCCTCACGGTCCATGATTTCTGCTGGTTCCTCCATGAAATTTAGCTTATCGTCGAGTTGAATTTCTACTAATGGAATGATGAGGGATTCATCGGATAAACACTTCTTAAGGTTGTAATCTGAAATGTATTTTGCACACTACTGTGCTCTGGTGGAAGTTTAAGTCTATAAGCTACTCGGCCGATTCTAGCTAGAATCTTAAATGGTCCAATATACCTAGGGTTCAATTTCCCGCGTTTCCAAAGTTGTATCATGCTTTTCCAAGGAAAGACTTTCAACATAACTCGTTCTCCAACTCGAATACTAATGGTTCGCGGCTTAGGGACACCTAATCCCAATGATTTGCGTCATGTACCGACCTAACTTTTCTATTGTTTTCCTTGTCGCTTGTAACTGATTCTTGACCTGTACGATTTTCCTTTGTTGTTTCACGATTAAGTCCTAGACTAGTGAGTTGGGCTTTTTCGATTTCGGTCTATCAATGGGTGATTGGTACTTCTACCATAGAGTGCCTCGAAGGGTGCAGTCTTTATGTTCGTGTGATGGCCATTGTTGAAGGTGAAATCAGTCAATGTCACAAGATTATTCTGAATATTTCAAAGTTGATTATACGGCGCTAAGCACGTCCTATAGTGTTTGGATAGTTCTCTTCAATGTTCGTTGGTCTGAGGATGGTAGAGTGTGTGTATATCTGATTGGGTAAAAATATCTTAAAGGGGTTGCCAGAAGTTTGAGGTGTATCGTCTTCCTTTTATTAGGAGTATTTGAAATTGGTACAACATGTTTTGTGACTAATTCTACAATCATAAGTTCGTCGGAAAGGTGTTATCGAGAGGATAAAGCTATAGTAACAGTTTTGATTACTTGTCTCTTGCTCTAACTAGTATTACGATATGAGTCTCCCTTTGCCTAAGGTGCTTAGTATTTATTGCTAAGATTCTTACTGTTTAATAGTTTTCCCTAGATTTCCTTCATCAAAATTTTCCATGCTATTGTTTGTCAATCACAAGATCCTAAATGTATGAAGTGTTGTAGTATAGTGGTTAATTTTCAAAATTTGACTCGATATGGAGGGTTTTGATGGAAATCTTTCTCTGAATAAATGAATTTACAAGTTCGAATAAATGAATTTTACAAATTTGAATGAACCTACAAGTTTGAATGGATGAAATTTTACAAGTTTAAGTAAATGAATTTACAAGTTTGAATAAATTTTTAAGTTTGAACAAATGAAATCTCTCTCTCGATATGGATTGTTTTGTTTGAAATCTTTTTCTGAATAAATGAATTCGCAAGTTTGAATAAATGAATTTTCAAGTTTGAATAAATGAAATCTCTCTCTCGATATGGATTGCTTTGTTTGAAATCTTTTTCTGAATAAATGAATTCGCAAGTTTGAATAATTTCAGTGGTTATGAAAGATTGGACTGTTTTCAAATGTGACCCAAAGTTTTATAGGCGGGTTTTTGGCATGATGTGAATAGAACCGTTTAGTAAAGACTGATGTTATACCTTTCTTAACATATGATAGTTTTGTTAAAAGCTGGCCATAAGGGGATTACTTGTCAAAATGGGTTCTTTAGAAAAATATTTTCCTACAAGGTATATGATTTGTATAATTGCATTTTGAAGAAAATTCGTTTGAATTGAAAGCATCAAAAAGGATGAAATAGTCGGGTAGGTAAATTCGCATGAATGCTTAGATGTCTAACGTCTTGTTTCTGGTGTCGGATAATGCATATTGGTTAATATCAGGTAAGTCTTACAGGTATGAGCATTCAACTTACTTGGTTGTTTCTAAAATGGATCATGACTTAGGTTCGTTGTCTTACTTGGTCTAACTAGTACTTCTGAACTGATAGGACTTGTTGACTATGCCAAAGATGGTGATTTGAATTGCCTCGTGAGATCTTATGTTTTCCGTTGCGATACGAATCAACTTACTATATACTTCTAGTCCTTCTTTGTGGTTTCGTAACCCCTTCATTGTTTTCTTATGTCATCGAATACTCCTCGTAGATGGAAAGTCTTTCCTAGAGAGGTCAATGGTAAAGGTCCACTTAATGGCTGAGTGAGTGACATGTGGTGCAGGTATCTAGGGAGGGTTTGTCAAAAGAGATGTTTATGAAAAAAATTATTTGGTTACAAAACTTTTGAATGAAGATTGTTATTAAGAATTTTTGAAAAGATGACTGTTTCCTTCATGGCAAAATTCTTCCTGAATTAGACATAGTTGATCAGGCTATGTATAATTGAGGGCTAATGATGCGATGCTCGGTTTAGTCAAAGTAGCCTTATGTTTCTCAAAAGTTTTAGATGGTGTGCAACGTGTTGGTTGGAAAAATAGTAGTAAATAGTTGGTAGAATGACAGAAAAACAATTTATAGGGTGGTAGTAATATAACTCGTTTTAAAATTCTGTGAAATAATTTCCTGAGATGGTAGTAAAATAGCTTGAGGTAAAGTTATGTGAAACAGTTTCATATAGCGGTAGTAAAATATCTTGTATTGAAATTATGTAAAACAGTTCTATAAAGTTGTAGTGAGGTAGTTTGAGGTAAAATCTGTTGAATGGGTTATAGGATGTGTGTGGAGATGATAAAAGATAGAGATTACATGAGATAAAAGGTTCTGGTTACAACTAGGTTACGCTAACTTCCTAAGGTGACATACAATGGGAAAATACATCCCTATAGGATTCAGACTTCGGTTTTCTTGTTCTTCAGCTTTGGGCAGTCACTCCTGAATCTCAAAAGTCTCAGTGTTATATCTTGTAGTCTCCTCTAAGTCTGGCTCAGGTGGTGCTAATACCTCAAATAGGTGGGAGTTATCATCTAACAATGGTGAGTGATATAGGAATGTCGAGGTATAAGAAGGTGAGAGTAATGATGTAGGTGTATTAGTGGATGAAAAATAAACATCCTCGATATCCGAGTCTGCTGGAATGATAATAGGGTGGTTGGGTGAAGACATATCGCTTTAAACCAGGTCAATATAAATATATACATAAGTATAAGTATAAGTAACTCGCATAATGTATGTATGAAACCGCATGTATAGTGAATATGCACTTATGATAAAATGATGAGATGCTATGCTGATGTGGTTATAGTCTAGGGTCCATGATACAACCTAGTTCGCTATAACCTTAGCTCTGATGCTAATCTGTCACACCCCCAAATACCTGATTTGCAGCGGAATGGAATACCTTGGGCGCGACTGCCATAGCATCACAGCTACAGTTATATTGAACGACCTAAGGTGTCGTTTTAAAAGTACATCGTTTGATCTCATAAAACATTCAGAGTTTACAAAAGATAGGTCCTAAAAGATTTGTCAAGTTGCGGAAATAAGTTTGTTACAAACCAAACGATAGTTTAAGTGCATAAAAATACAAGTGAGACGTGTCGTCATCGCGACTCTATGATAAGTCCTCATGCAGGCCATGATGTGAATGCCTTAATTACATGAAAATACATTGTTAAAACGGTCAACAAAAATGTTGGTGAGAATCATAGGTTTATGTAAATGTTTTGTATGATAACCAAAAGTATAAAGTTAAGTATGACAATGTCGCCATATAAATAAAATAATACAATTGCTATAAGCTCATGACCCCAAAGCTAGACTGATTATGTAGGCCCCAACAGAGTGTTTGCCAAGCAACTCTAATTCTGGTATTAAATGAAATGCATCCGTTTGACCAGTTGGATCTACCAACCCGGATGGAGGAGTCACCCTCAATAAATCTATTCACTCACCCTCGCTTAATGTCAATTAACGGTTCATGATAAATAAAAGGGGACTTTAATATGGCAATGCGGTAACTTAAGCAATGTAAATAAATTTAATGTACTTGGGCTCGTAATAAAATGATGTGCAATGTATTCACCCCCGTAGGTTTGAAATGAAATATTAACTTGAAAAACGGGGCTATGAAAACTCACCTTTGGCAAAAGCAATTCCCAATTAGTATTATGGTAAACTTAAAATATAGATCCGATACCCTAATCGCGACCTAAATAATGCATATGTCTTAGGCTTCGAAAACAAGGTCAAGCACGCAAGTTCATACTTCACTTCATCACTTGTACATGTTGTTGAAATATTTATTGTCAAAATATATTTGCGTCAATTTGATCCTTTATTTAGAAAATTACCACTTTTTAGAAAAAGTAACTTGTAAATCTTGCGACCAAATTTTTGTCGTCATGTTAATGGCTATTTCAAAAATTTCTAATGCGCCTAATAAGTATATATATTGTTCTACCATTTCCGTTTACTTCGTTTTAGCCAAAATATACTCTAAAAGGTCCAAAAATCCATTCTAAAAATCCTAACAGCTTTCTAATGGGAGTTGATAAATACACATAGACTTTTACTTGATACACATAAAAGGACAAGCATTCAATGCATGAGTACAAGCATTCAATGAATTCAATGCATGTGTATCAGGTAAAAGTATATGTGTATTTATCAATGCTAACACCTTTCTAATAGCAAAATAATAGGCTGTCAACGTATATACCATCATAAACTTTCTTTTGGCCATAACTTTTGCGTCGTAGCTTCGTTTCTTAAGTTTGACCTATCCCCGCGAAGGTATTTAAGTGTACTATTGGCTTTTCAAGGTCTCGGCTAGTCTAGTTACCGTTTAACCTCAGTTTTCATCTCTTAAAATTCTGGACAGATTCAATTATTTTCTGAAAATGTAGTTTTCGTCGTAAAAATTGAAACTAATGTATCTTTTTCGTTATAAACCCGTTTTAACTCATTCAAGCGGCTACGTTTTCATTTTTAAGTCTATTTTCTGAAACTATAGCCTAACATTACGCACAACCCACTGATCTTTCCAGTTTTTACAAAATGGGATAGATTGTTTATCAAAAGTGTCAAAACTATATTTCAAATCTTCAAGTCATTTTAGCCACTTAACCACAACTTCAATTCTAGTCCTAGTTCTTCCATCAACTTCTCAACATAATAATAATGATCTAACCATTAACTCAACAATGTTCTAAGGTCCATGTAAATAATCATCAAGAATATCTAAATGTACAAGTTTACTAACAAACATGTTTATAAGGTTTATTACCACTTTCTTGTGAAGAGTTTTACCTACTAGTTTTCTTGAAATAAAAACTTGTTCAAAACATAAACTTTTGTTAAAGGTTCTTTGTGAATGTAAACATGTACCAAGTGATAACTAAGTATATACTTGACTAGCATTATGACATAAATAAAACATGAAGTTTTTGTAGTGTAAGATTACTTACAAAAGTGATTAGTGAGATATGAGTGCAAGACACTTGATTAACCCCAAGATTAATGTTCCAAATACTTGTTAGAAAGCCCTAGGAATGCTTGAACTTAGTCACAACAAAAATTTCCTCCTTCTTGCTCCTTTTAGTGTGTCGATTTGTGGTATATATATGGGGAGTGATATATTTTTTTGAACCAACTAGTGTAGGAAGGAAGTTACTTGAAGTATATATAGCAAGAGTTTGTCAAAAGTCCAAGTAGTTAATCATTTTAGGTATGGTGTGGGTATGGGGAGGGTTATGGTCGATTGGACAATGGGGATAGGGGGGCAAGACTTTGTTGATCAAGCCTTAACTTGGCCATGCTTTGAATTCTAGGAAGGCATGGAGTTAATCAAATGCTTGGACTTTTATCTAGTGTGATTTTCAAACCAAGTAAGGGGGGGGGGGGGGCGGTAATCCTAGTAAAATGGGTTATAATGTGTAGTTTTGATACAAGAGTGTATATATTGTATGTATTGGGTGTTAAAAATAGGTATTGATTGTTGTTTTGGTGATCGACGGAAGTTATACGTAAATAAACGTAGGATATAAAGAAATTATTTTTGGTGTAAGGAAATATTTTTGGAACTTTTGTAATCATTTTGGAAGTATAAAAATACATTAAAAATAATCATTGGAAGAATTGGGTATATCGGGTGTTAAATTTTGAACTATGAATAATGTTCGTTGAATTTACAACCGTAAGTGATTCAAGAAAAGGGAAATTGTTTTTGAGTTTAAAATTGTGAATTGGAGTAGGAGCAAGGTACTTGATCGTTGTGGACTAAATTTAGCCTAAGTCCTAGTGTACTAGAAGTATATCCTAGGTGTTCACGTTTATTCTAGCAAAAGTCATGCATGAATTGTTCTCAAATAAATGTCAAGAAAATAAATTCGAGTTTGTTGAATAGTATTGACCTGAAATTACGATTTGTCACAGTACTAGCAGTTGTACCTACTTAGCATATATTCATTTATGTTCCTTAGCAGCACTAACTTCACCAGAGCAACAGTAACACCATTATGGGCAGCAATAACAACAAGAAGACTTTTAATCCCAACAATCGTCCCCTAAACTTGATACTCTTCTTCAAAATCATCAAGTTTCTTCATTCAATGCTTAATAAACACCAGGAGGATGCTTCTAAACACTTCATATCTTCTTAAGCTGTTTGAGGATGGACCAAAGAAGCTGATTAGCCATTTCACTGTCACATTCAAGCTCAAGCTTCTTTTCCAGCATTTGTGAAAGTGTAGGTGGTGTAAGGGGATACTTCTTCTCCACCAACATATAGACTTGCATAGACTGCATCATCAAAGAATGAACTCCATAGGAGTCATATAGCTTCCAGCTCAATACTTTATATCCATACTGTCTTCTCCATATTTCATCCTCTACATGTGGTTCAAACATAGTCTTTAGATCACCCCACAATACATAATCATAATCTTCCACTGGCCTTGTTAACCCATACTTGGCTTTAACTAATTTCCACAAAGTTTGCATGTCTTCTCTGTCAAAACTCTTAAGCATCTGACTGAATATTGTATATAACTTAGAATTTCCATCAGCTTTAATAATCTTTTAGTACATTTTCTTGCCCTCTTTGTATATCTTCCAGTCAACAATCCCTAGAGGCTTAGTAGCCAAAGGTACAACATCAATTGGTACTTCTTCATCATCAAGAATGAGAACCATGAATTGTTTAAGCTCTGTTGTATCTTTGTCATCATCAACCTTTTGCCTCTTTTAGACCTCTTGCTCTAGCTCTATCCCTGCTCTCTTTTCACTTTCTTCAACCAGCTTTGTTCTTATGTCAACAAATGTGTTTACCCTTTTCATAGCTCTGTCAAACATTTCTTGGATAGCTTCAAAACTCTTATGTTGCAACTTGTTATGCTTCCATCCTTCCATGTTCTTTAGATATGACATTATCTTTCTCTATTGAGCTTTTGTTGGTGGTTTGTTTCTCTTCTCTTCTGCTCTCTTTGTTGCAAAGTGTTTTCTCCTTGTCTCTAAGAATTGTACAGATAACTTAGGGGCTATTTGATAGCCACTTAATGGGCCACATTCTGAATCGGTCAGTGGCCCTCGTTGTTTGATAACATTTTTTAGTTCTCTTAATTGTTCCACTAGGTGGTGAACCACTAAGCAATAAAGTCATGCAAAATGATTCAGTTCCCTTTAGACATTATTTTTAGCGTTTATTTGTTACAATAAAATAAACATCCTCGATTGCCATCTTCTACATATGTATTTATTTATCATATTATTTTTATTAACCCTTCTTATACTTTACGCCAAATATTGATCTTTTGCAAGTTTATTTATTTTAACGATGTTATGGATTATTGCATTAGTAAATGAAATATTACATGTATTCACTGAAACCAAAATTATATAAACCCAAAATGAATCTCAATGATCAATAAATTTTAGTAAAATATTGAAAGATAATGATTTTTTAAATAAAATACAATAACAGTTTATGTCTTTCAGAATATCTGTTTCAAACGGTTGTCAAACAATACATTTCAATCATTTACAATTTCACTCAGAGACTTTAAATCATTCAGAGCTTTTAAATCATTCAGCACTAAATCATAATGTTTTATCAAACAGCCCCTTAGCCTTTTCAGCATCAGACAACTCTTCTTGCTCTTCTGCTTGCAATTTTTCAGCCAATTGATAATCAGCTTCAATCATTGCCTGTACATCATCCCATGTGTTCTTCAAGGCAATATTGGCTTCTTCTTCTTTTTAAGCTTTTTCTCTTACAAGTCTTTATTCTTCATAAAATCCAGCTTGTAGTCTTTTGGCTTCTTCTTCATCAAGCCTGATTTGATCTTTCTTCTTCACAGGTTCTATTAATATTCATTTACCTTTGCCCTGTGATTGTTGTGAAGATATTCTTGTTGTAGATTTACTTGGCTCTTTGATAACAACCCCTTTCTCCTTGGGTTTTGTGCTCTTTAAAGCTTCTAGTGCTTGATCCATAGTAAGATCATCATCAGTAATTGGTGTAGCAGTACTAACAGTTGTTGCAGCACTAGTAGTACTAACTTTATCACCAGCAACACTAACTTTAACAGCATCTACCATTAACTTAGCAGTAGTAACAACATCAACTACTTCTTTAACAACATTTCCTCCATCATTTACTTCTTCAACAACAACTTCTTTCCCTTCATCAAACACCTCCTCATCCATAGGATCAATCATCCCCTGTTTGGATGCATCCTCACCCAAACTTTCTTCATCATCAAAGGAGTCTACCCTAGCTTTAGCACCAACTTTTTATAATCTCTTGAGACCATGAGTTCTTGACTTGTTATTCTTTTCAGGTTGCGTGACCCTTTTCTTTAAACTTTTGATCTCCTTTTGCTGAGAGGAAGTGGTCTTCTTCAAGTCAAGAACTTCTTTCTGTAAATTGGTACACATATCCATCAATTCATTAAGTTTAATACTATCATCATCACTTCGAAGTGTGTTACCTCTTTCGAGCGGTGAATCATTGGATTGTTTAGATACATTCTCAAACCTAGTTTGAGCAATTGTATCCCCCATGGTTTCTTGGCACCTGGGACCATCACCTGAATTAGTTCCTTATGAACTAGATTCATTAGATGTTGCCTTGGATTGGGTCTTACTTATGTTACGATTGTCCTACTCTGCTTCTAAGCTAGAAGCAATAGTGGTAGCCCTCACCATACTGTCACCCCACTCCTTATGGACAGCCTCATCTGCAACATTGTCTATAGGAGCACTAGACTTAGGTATCTCAGTGTCCTTTCTCTTAGGCTTCCTAGGTTTGTGAGTCTTTTGGGGTTGAGATGTGGATGGTTGTAAAATGGAGGGTATGTGTTGGGGATCAGTGGGAATGGATGAACCTTTACCCATTTGTTGTTGGTTTTGTACCACCATTGTTGGAAACAAATGTGTTACTCTACCAAAAAAAACCTTTTCCTACCCTTCTCATGTTTCCAAAAATCTTTTTAGTGTGAGAGGGTGCAATGTATATTCTTTTATGATTTGGTTTTTCATCAAATTGTTTGTCCAAACATACTTATAAAAACCTTGGAGACATTAAAATTTTTTCAGATAGATTATCCAAGTTTCTAACCATACTATCAAAAATCAATTTGGAAAAGTTAAACTTCTGGTTTGAAGCTAAGCAGATAATGGCAGATGCCATAGAACTACTAAACTCATTCCAGGCAGTAGTCTTTGGACTTAGACACTGTAAGATAGTATGAATTAGAAATTTCCATTGTGGGGAGAAGAATCCTTTACAAAAAGTTAGTTTATCAGAAATTTTCTCATACCCCATCAATGCAAGTTGTTCAAAAATAGTAGAATTAGAAATACAATCAACACCCTCGTCATCTACTAGTTGAAGATCTCTTCTAACAGATGATTCAGTGATAACTATCTCCTTGCCATCTACTATGGTGTGTAACTGTACTTCCTCATTGATAGTTTTGACCACAACAGAAGACCAAAACTATTCAATACAGGAAACATATATAGTTGGATTAACCGTGAGTGCATACCTTATAGGGTGTGCATTGAGAAAATCCACTATTTCTGCAAACCCATCACTCTCTGTGGGTTTAGAAAAGAACGCGACCATACTATGTGAATCAGCAAACTTTAGAGTCGCCATTGTGTTGGGTTTTGAGATTGGATGATTGGATGATAAAATTGACTTAGGGTTTGTAATTAGAGAGTATTTTGAAGAATGAAATCGATTAACTGATTGAATGAATGATTTAAACCCTTAATCGATGTATTTATGAAAAGTAACCTGAACAACCCAGCAGTAGTAACCCCAGCAGCAGTAAGTTATGCCTAGCAGCATTAACTTTGAGTCACCAACTTTAACTCAAATTCCATTCCAAACAACTTTTCCATCATCAAGCTAACATTTTTCTTTTCTTTTTCGGCAAAATGTTAGTCCAAAAATCAAGAAAACAAAAGCCATAACAATTTTCACAATGATCACAATGTTAGTATAACTAGCAGTAGAAACTCAGCAGTATTAAGTATAACCAGCAATACTAATTATACTTAACAGCAGAAACTTTTAATGACATGAATAACAGTAATAAGAAATACAAAACTCTACAAAAACATAAAGAGTTAAAAGACTTTAAAGATTTAACATTCCAATACTGGCAATCAAATATTGAAATCTACTTACATCAAAAGTTTTTGTAAGCAAATCCGCAACATTTTTGTCAGTATGGATTTTAACCATTTGAATCAATTTCTTTTCATTGCAATCTCTAATAAAATGATGTCTGATCTCTATATGCTTTATTTTTTTTAATGAAAAATAGGATTTTTAATTATGCAAATAGTACTATTATTGTCAATAAAGATCTTGGTATGCATAAAACTGTACACATAATCAAGTAGTTGATTCTGAATCCAAAGCACTTGTCCACAGCAACTTGAAGCAGCCACATATTCAGCTTCTTTTGTGGAATTTGCAACCACTTTCTGTTTCTTGCATTGCCATGATATTAATCTACATCCAAGGAATTGACAACCTCCTATTGTAGACTTCCTATCCAAGCTTGCTCCAGCATAATCACTATCAGTGTATGCTACCAAATCAAAAGGAGAATCTTTTGGATACCAAAGGCCCAATTTTGGTTGACCTTTAAAGTATCTAAAAATCCTTTTCACAGCATGAGGATGTGAAGCCATTGGATTGACTTGGTATCTAGCACAGGCACACACTGCAAACATGATATCAGGTCTTGAAGATGTAAGGTACATTAATGAACCAATCATTGACCTATACAGATGAACATCCACTTCTTCACCATCTTCATCCTTGAGTAGAGGCTTTTGAGTTTCCATTGGTTTGCTTGCAGTGTTGACTTCTGTAAACCCAAATTTCCTTAAAATTTCAGCAACATATTTATCTTGACTAATAAATATGCCATCCTTCTTCTGCTTCACTTGTAATCCCAAGAAGAATATAAGTTCTCCCATAGAACTCATCTGAAATTTCTCATGCATCAACTTCTCAAATTCAATGCATAGTTCCTTCTTAGTTGAACCAAAGATGATATCATCCATATAAACTTGGACCAGCAAAATATCACCTTTGTACCTTTTGATGAATAAGGTCTTGTCAATTTTTCCTCTTTGAAACCCATTGTCCAACAGATATGTTGACAAGGTTTCATATCAAGCTCTAGGGGCTTGATGTAGTCTATACAATGCTTTTTCAACCTAGTATACTATATTTGGAAAGTCTGGATCTTCAAATCCTGGTGGTTGACATACATACACCTCTTCTTCAATCTTCCCATAGAGAAAAACACTCTTTACATCCATTTGATACACCACAAAATCTTTAAATGAGGCATATGCTAAGAATAGCCTAATTGTTTCAATTCTTGCAACAGGGGAAAATACTTCATCATAGTCAATCCCTTCTTCTTGTGTGTACTCTTGAGCAACCAATCTTGCTTTATATCTTATCACAATTCCCCTTTCATCCTTTTTATTTCTGAAAACCCATTTAGTGCCTATAGCCCTTTTTCCATTTGGTAACTCCACCCAAAGTCCAAACTTTTTGTTACTTGAATTGTAGAAGCTCTTCCTGCATAGCCTCTATCCAGCTTGAATCCTTCAATGCTTGAATTACCTTTTTGGGTTCCACTTGTGATAAAAAGCAAGCAAACAAGCAGTTTTGAAGATATTTATGGTTTGTTCTTTGTTGAAGAGTACTGACAAACCCATGTTCCTTCAAATTCTTTGACATCTTTCTTGTTTGTGTAGCTGATTGCACATCTCCAATCACTTGATCAAGAGGATGATATTTATGAATTCTTGTAGTTAGAGTAGGAATGACTTGGATTGTTGTATCCAAATTATTCATGTTAGCCACTCCAACATCATCTTCATCATCACTTAAGTAGTCAAATATGCTAGTATCTTCCAAAGCAGGCATTTATGGATCAAATGGAAGCTGAATGCTTATTTTTGGATCAACAACATTAACTTCTATACCAGCAGCATTAATAGTTGAACTAACAGTATTAACATTGTTAGTGTTGTTTCCATCACTAGCAATATTAACATTATTAGTGCTGTTAACATTATATTCCTTCTCTTGATCATCACATTCACTTTCTGTTCTTGGATCTTCATTAACCTTCTTTTCATCATCATTTGAAGGTTTGAATCTATTTTCTTGAGAACCCTTTGGATCTTGGGATAATGGTGGATCAGCAGTCCATAATGGTAGCAAAATGTAATCTTTAACAGGTTTTGTCTCCTTTCTAGCTTGACCTGCACTATCACTTGCTTTTGTACCTGTAAAACCATTAGACTATGTACCTACAACAACTGGCTCATAATTCATTGTTCTTGTTAGTGCATCAATATCAAGTAGCCAATCTGGTCCACTACCTACATTGGGTGTACTCTCACTAAACCTAATATGCAAGTTCTCTTCCACTAATATTGAATACTTTAAAGGCTTTACTATTCAAAGAGTATCCAACAAAGAAACCTTCATCAGCCTTACCATCAAATTTGCCTAAGTGATCTATGGTGTTGAGAATGGTAACAGGACACCCAAATGGTCTCATAAAACTTAAAGTTGGTGTTTTACCATGAAAAAATTCATATGGGGTCTTGTTATGAGGTTTAACTACTAACACTCTATTTTGCACATAGTAAGCAGTACTAACTGCTTCTGCCCAAAAAGTAGTTGGCAACTTAGAATCATCTAGCATAGTCCTAGCAGCCTCAATAAGTGTCCTAGTTCTCCTCTCAGTAACTCTATTTTGTTGAGGAGTTCTAGCTGCACTATATTGTCTCAAAATACCCTTCATATCACAAAATTGATTCATCTCTCTATTCTTGAACTCAGTCCCAGTATCACATCTAATCACCTTAACCTTGTGATCTACTAGATTTTCTATTCTGGTTATAAAGGACTTAAGAATGCTACTAGTCTCATCCTTAGTAGCTAAAAAGAAAACCCATGTAAACCTACTGAAATCATCTGTGACAACGAGGCAATACATTTTCTTCGTAAGGCTTTTTACAAATGTTGGACCAAACAAGTCCATATGTAACAAAGGTAAAGGTAGACTGATTGAGTTCTCAGTTTTGGACTTACAAGAGGCTCCGTGCTGCTTTCCCTTTTGACAAACAACACAGGTTTGATCATTTTCAAAAAGTTTGGAAGGCAAACCTCTTACAAGATTTCCCTTAACCAGTTTATTCATAGTTTTAAAATTTAAGTGACCTAGCCTTCTATGCCAAAGTTTAGATTCATCAGATGTGGCTTTTGCAAAAAGGCAAGTTAAACCTCCTTTAGCAACTATGTTCTTTAAATCAACACTATACATATTGTTCTTTCTAGGAACTCTAAGTAAAACTTGACTTTCATCAATCAACTTAAAGTTTGGAGATAAAAAAATACATTCAGTGTCATTAAAAACAACACTACTCTTTTTGTCGCACATTTGTGAGAAACTAAAGGGATTAAACTTTAACTCTCTCACAAAATACACGTTTTCAAAATCTAAATTACCAGTTTTAATGGTACATTTTCCTGTGATTTTCACTCCTTTGGGGTTCCCTCCAAAAGCAACATATACTCCATCATTCTCTTCATAGTCTATAAGATAGGACATGTTTCCTGTCATGTGCCTTGAGCATCCACTATCAATCACTCCTTGATCCTGTAAATCCATTTATGGATTGCCCTGCACATTAGGTAAGAAAATCAGTTTCTTTTGGGGACCCAAGCCATCACTGACTTGGATCTGCCTTGTGCATCAACATAATCAAAGTTTTTCAGGGTGATTGATACACTGTTGTGTTTAGAAACATGGTCTAAAAAATTTTCTTTTGTTTCCGAACCCAACAAGCTGGGGCCTTAACAGCATTAACATTATTTCCCTTAACAGCATTAAATACTGATTTTGACTTAGCAGTATTAAAATTGTTACCCCTAACAGTATTAACCCTTTGATTAATATCACTTTCTTTAAATGTTGTGTTCTTATGAAAGGGACTTTTAACAGTTGAATGTGCTATTTTAGAGAGATATGACTTTGGTCTAGTAGCATTCACTGTTGTTTTTGAGTGAGCATCATTAACTTGCTTAGCAGTATTAACCAATACTGCTGTTTTTGAAATATTTTGTCTAGCAGTATTAATTGATACTAAGCCAGACTTCATTAGTACTGCTCTTGGAACCATGTTCTTTTTAGCACAGGGGTGAGTCTTTTTAGCAAAGTTTTGATGATTCACCCTTTGAGCATTGTTCCAAACAGGTTTTACCATCCTTTGATTTTGAAACTGTTGTTGATGGTAATTGCAACCTGCAAATGATCAAAGCTTCCACACATATAACATACCTTATTAAACATCTCAAAATTACTTTCTAGTTTTTGAGACATCATATTGTTCCAGTTTCTTTGATTGCCTCTTGGACTGTGAGTGTTTTGCATAGGTTGCTCAACATGTTTAACAGTTTTCCTAGCAGTTTTTCCTCGTTGTTTAGATTTGACAAACTCTATCTTTGCAATACTAGGTCTAACTGTTTTCTCTTCAATTTTAGGTTGAGACACATCCTTTTTTGTTATGACCCAATATTACCACTTCACACACATATAACTTAGTGAGAGAGAGAGAGAAGTATTTATAAAGAGAGAGAGGTAGAGAGAGGTGGAGAGAACTTAATGATATTCCATTGAATGAATGAACTCCCACACCCTCCTAACAAGCTTAGGAGGGTTTATATATTTCTTACAAAGGCCACATGGGCCGGACCATGGACCTCATGTTGGGCCAAGCCTTTAAGGCTTTACATTTACTTAATGAACTAGCACTTTACTAACTGTTAAACGTTAACCTATTACAATACTTATTGACTCATTAATGATCGTCACTTCTATTCCTAACAATCACCCCCTAAGGGGCGATCATTGAGATCTCTCTTTGATTACATAAATGATCAACACTTCTAATGCTAACAATCTCCCCCTAAGGGGTGATCATTGAGATCTATCTTTTCAGACCTTGATCTTTGATCTTTGAAGCTTGTTGTCTTGAACTTTGAGTCTTGTTGTGTAATAGTTTTGCTAGTTCCTTTGTTCAAAGTAACGACCCACGTCTTCAGGATTCAATTCATGAAAGGAATCTCCTTGGCAGGATTTCCAGCACTTACAGGTTTGGATGTCGAGAGAATTAACAGCGTAGTGTGAAAACACATCTCTAATCCTTACAAAGGATGTTCCTGAATTGGATACCCTCAAGAAGGCTTACGAAGATATACCGAAGTATACCAACAATTTAGGTGAGCTGCTAAAGTATACTGAAATATCACTCCACGACCGTAGACTGTTTGAAACATAGTAACAACCATCATGATGTATGTGGCAAGATCTGAAGATCTCATAAAAGACTCTTATACAAATTGTGTTCTTTTTGGCAAACTTAAGTGTATGATATTGGAAAGTGTATCATAAGAGATCTTTTAATGAATCTCATGGCTCTAGACTCGATTAATTGCGTTTTGGTTTTAGTAATCGGAGGCATGGAGAAGAGTGCCACCTATTTCAATATCAACACATCTCGAAGTGAGAGGTCAATAGATTATGCAAGGTTCTCCGTGAGAATTGAAACAAGTATCTGTTGAGAGAAACTTGAGTGGTTAGGAGGGGTTGTGCTGCGTGTCACTAGGTCCATGACTTATTGTCTTCAATACCGGTATCATCTTTGTGATAACCGTTAGCAGAGGTATTGACCCGGTTTCTGTTCCTAAGTTTATTAGAGGGCTATTTCTTTTCACCCTTATCACAAACTTTTCTTTTTAATTCTTCAACCCCTTCTTTCTCCTTTCATCACATTTCTCCTTTTTTTTAGTCATACCTAAGGACTTCTAATTCTAATCTATTTGAATTGTCCTTGGGAAGATCCCTCCGGCTCTGGCGGATCATTGGACATAAACCTAACCTTAATCACCTTATTACTCCCTGATTATCCTAGGTTGATTCATTGATCACTTTCCATAAAACCTTTTGTAAAAATCTCTCAAAGTGTTTATGATTATAAAACACTTTTTTGTTAACAATTTGAGAGTTTTGCAATTTCAGAAATACTCCTCCTTCACATGTGCTCATAAGTTTTTAAGATAAATTTGCACATGTTGGGTAGAGTTTGCACTTTTGAATTGATCAATTTTCAGTGAACATGACCGATTCGAGACACGTTTACAACACTAGTTAGACTAGCTTGAAATTATTACCCGTCCTGGTCAAGTTCAAAGAAAGCCTCTCGAGACGGTACACTCTACTTAGACAAGTCCTATTCGAGACACGCTTACATCACTGGTTAGACCAGCTTGAAATTATTACCCGTCCAGGACAAGTCTTTTCGATTACTCACATTTAAGCTTCGTCAATTCGTTGGTTATATCTGAGTCGAGCTCACATGAGATTCCATCATGATCACTTTTTCATCTTATTTCTCCCTTTCAAAAATAGCATATCCATGGTATTTTTGATACCGATTGATTAAATTTTTTGTTTTTGGATAGCTTATGGGGAGAAACGAATGTTTTTAATTCCGTATCAGTTTCTGTTGAGCATGACCTTTTTTGGTACATCTTTTTATTACTCCCCCTCAAAAATTGAACATTTTTAATAGATATAAAATTTTAAGGATTTGAGGGAGTAATATATTGAGCAAAATTTTGAAAAGTATTGAAAACCTTTTGTTGGGAATTAAATGTTCTAAAGATTAGTGTTGGAAATCAAATGTTCACAAGGTCAGTACTGCTCAAGGAAATACACTAAGTGTTGATTCTACTGCTAGTGTATTTTATTCTACTGCTAGTGTTAGAGTTTCTACTGCCGCAAGAATACTACTACTAGTGTATCAGATACTGCTGTTAGAGTGACTCATCCTACTGTTGAATGGATAAGTGTCACGTATACTACTTCTGGATGGATAAGTATGTATAAGATATTTGTGTATAAAATTCAAATATATACGGTAGATAATATCTTAGACAAAGTGATCAGTCATCATGTTGTATACACAGAACAAGTTGTAAACACAGATACATGTTGTATCTTAGTTACTGACACACTCAACAAGCAAGTAGTAGACAAGACTTGACAATATTGTAAAGATCTACTTTTGGACTATAAAAGGGAGATCTTAGCTTAGTGATAAATATGCATGTACTTAGAAATTACATATCTGTCAAGAACAAAGAACTAAACTCATCACAGAAAACATAAGTCATAGAAACATATATATTCAAGGTTTTGTAACCCTAGTAATAGTGAAGATCACTCATATTATTCTCAATAATATTGAATCGTTTGGTGTTATACTTTCTGTGTTCATTGTTCAAATAACAAGCATCACTGTTCCATTTCCAATAACCAATATCCTTCTAAGTGTGGTTAAGTAGATTCCGCATACTTAATCATATTCACTCAAAGTATCATATACACAAGTTATAAAGGACTAACATCCTTAGAAGTGTATCGAACCTCCTCTCAATTGGTATCAGAGCCAGGTTGATATCTTTGATTTAGAAGAAGAAGAAATGGACATGGAGTCTGCTCAAACAAATGTTGCTGCTAAATTACCAATGTTAAAGCATAATGAGTTTGACATGTGGAGGTTAAGAATAGAACAATATTTCCAGGTACAAGACTACACACTCAAGGAAATTATTGAAGAAGGAAACTCCTTCAAGCCTACAACCACTACATCAACAGTTGAGGGTAAGGTGGTGACAACTTTGCAGACCAACCCATCAACTGCAGAAGACCGAATAAAGAAGAAGAATTGTTGGGACCTCAAGGCCAGAAGTATGCTGATGATGACCATTCCAAATGATCAAGGTTGCTTTTATTTGAGAACTTCAGCAAGTTCAGAGATGCCAAGTCATTATTTGAGGCCATTGTTGCAAGGTATGGTGGGAATGAAGCCACCAAGAAGACCCAGAAGACTCTTCTCAAGCAACAATTTGAAAACTTCTTTTCAACCAACAATGAATCATTGGACTACATGTTTAACAGGCTTCAGAAGATTGTGAGCCAACTTGCTATTCTTGGGGTGGACATACCTCAAGAAGATTTAAACTCAAAATTTCTTAGAAGCTTACCTGAAAAGTGGGCTATGCATGTTGTTGTTTGAAAAAACAAGTCAGACATAGACACCATGAATCTAATGGACTTGTATAGCAACTTCAAGCTTGTGGAACAAGATGTGAAGAAGACTGGAGGATCTATTTCAAGCACTGGGAACATGGCCTTTGTGTCATCTCCTAGTAACTCAAATCCAGTTGAAGATGTGAAGGTTGATTTGGGAGTTGGTACTGCTAGTTCATCAAGCAGTACTACTGGTATTTTGGATGAGAAAACATGTTGTGCTTTTCTCACAAGCCAGAATGATGGGTCCATGCTTACTCATAAAGACCTCCAAGAAATCAATGATGATGATTTGGAGGAGATGGACCTAAAATGGCAAAATTTTCTTCTTAGCATGAGGGCTAAGAAATTCTATCAAAGAACAGGGAAGAAGATCACTATCAGTAGCAATGATACTCCTGGTTTCGACAAGTCAAAGTTAGAATGTTACAACTGCCACATGATGGGGCACTTCTCAAGAGAATATAGAAGACCAAGGCATCAGGATGCAAAAGCAAAGGTTTTGGAAGCAAGACCAAGGCTGGGGAGGTTACTGAGCCAAATTCAAAAGCTATGGTAGCTATTGATGGCTTAGGGTTTAATTGTAGTTTTATGGTAGATGAAGAAAAAGCTTCTACTCATTGGCTCTCATGGCTTTCTCTGCTACTGAGGTGAAATCTCATAAAGTTTGCTCTAATACTTGCACTGCTCTTAAAGAACTACAAACTTTAATCAAACATTATGATGATCAAAAGAAAGAGCTAAGCAAAACTCATCAAGACTTAATAGATTATAAGTGTGGTTTAGCTACCCTAGAGAAGCAGATCATACACTATAAGGATAATGAATTGGCTTTTTCTGATGATAAAGGTCTTCTTAAACAAGACATATTCTTTAAAGATGCTGAAATTAAACTTTTAAGAACTGCATATGATTAGATTAAAGAAGAAAATGGAAACAATCACTTAAGTGTAGAAACATTATAACATGCTTCTAAAGGTGTAAACAACTTAATTGAATGTCAAATAATCAAAAAGGCCAAGTCTGGGTTAGGATATAATGCTGTCCCACCTCTTTACAGAGGAATCCCTGCACCCCCAGGGATTGACATAGAGCATTCAAGAGTAGCTCAATTTCAACAACCTGAGTTAGAATATGGTGTTAAACCAAAAAAAGATTTAGTTGTTGATAAACCAATAAAAGTAAGTGAAAGTTCATGTGATACTTCAATTCCTGAGGACAAGGTGTCCTCTGATAGGAAATCAGATAGAATAGTCATTGAGGACTGGATATCTGATGATGAAGAGGAAGAACAGATTATGTCTAAACCTGATGTTGTTAAGAAAGCAGGAACAAGTGTTCCTAAGATAGTCAAAAATGATACTGATAGGCCTAAGACAAATGTTAAACATGTTAGGCAACCAGTAAGATATTGTGAGCAATATAGAACCACAAACAAGCCCAGAGGTAACCAACGGAAATGGAATGACCTCCAGTCTCACCAACTAGGTGATGACTTTGACTTCTATAACAAAGCTTGTTTCGTTTGTGGAGAATTTGACCATCTTGCAGCTTTAGGGTATCTGGGTATTCCAACCATAGGGTGAACTTAAAAAGGCATACAACTAAAAGTCACTCTAATTTTACTAGAACAACACCCAAAGCAGTTTCATTAAAGTTTGGCCCAAAAGCAGTTACTATTGCTAGACCATTTAAGACTTTTTACCCAAAACCAACAATTGAAGGTGCAAAAATAACTTACAAACATGCACCCACAACTGTTAAAAGGCCTTTTCAACCAAAAGCAGTGATCCATAAACAAATTTGGAAATTAAAGGGTACAACTGCAAAGCTAGCAGTTCCTACTGCTAGGCAAATAGTTCATACTGCTGCTTGGGAAAACAGGGCAAATGCTGTTAAGGCCTCAGCATGTTAGATTTGGAGACCTCTTAAATCCAATGGTGCATCAAATGTTCTCAAAAGATTTAATTACATTGATGCACGAGGCAAATCCAAGTCAGTAATGGCTTGGGTTCCCTAATAAAAATAATTCCTTATTTGTGTGCAGGGACATTCACAAACAGATGATGAAGATCAAGGCTATTCAAATAGTGGGTGTTCAAGGCACATGACAGGAAACATGTCTTATCTTTCAGACTTTCAATCATTGGATGGAGGATATGTTACCTTTGGAGGAGGAATTGGAGGAAGAATTACTAGTAAAGGTACACTTAAAACCGGTAAATTAGATTTTGAAGATGTATACTATGTGCAAGAGCTAAAGTATAATCTTTTTAGTGTCCCACAAATGTGTAACAAAAAAAAACAGAGTTCTTTTTACTGACACTGTATGTCTTGTGCACTCTTCTGATTTTAAGATGCCTGATGAAAGTCAAGTACTTCTTAAAATTCCAAGAAAGGGCAACATGTACAGTGTTGATATGAAGAAGATTGTTCCTAAAGAGGCCCTTACTTATCTTGTTGCTAAGGCCATATTAGACCAATCTATGAAATGGCATAGGAGGCTTGGTCACATTAATTTTAAAACCATTAATAAGATTGTTAAAGATGGTTTGGTAAGAGGTTTACCTCACAAAAGATTTGAAAATGACCAAACATGCATTGCTTGTCTTAAAGGTAAACAACATAAAGCCACTTGTAAGCCCAAGATTTTTAACTCTATTGATCAATCATTGTTTATGCTTCATATGGACTTATTTGGACCAACTTTAGTGAGTAGCATTAAGCAGGTGCAAGCTTGGACAGAAAGTCAACAACTGGAGGATGTCAATTCCTTGGATGTAGACTTATTTCATGGCAGTGTAAAAAGCAAACAATTACGGCTACTTCAACAACTGAAGCTGAATATGTAGCTGCTGCGAGTTGCTGTGGTCAAGTACTTTGGCTTCAAAATCAACTTCTTGACTATGAGTACAATTTCATGAACACTGTCATATATATTGATAATAGTAGTACTATTTGTATAATTAAAAATCCAGTTCAACACTCTAAAACAAAACACATAGAAATTAGACATCATTTTATTAGAGACTGTAATGAGAAAAAGTTGATTCAAGTTGTTAAAATTGATTCTGATCACAACTTTGTAGATCTACTCACAAAAGCTTTTGATGTAGGAAGATTTCAATACTTGGTAGCAAGTATTGGGATGCTTAATCCTCAATGATTTAAAACTCTGTGTTTTTTTACATAAAATTTGGATTTGTACTGCTAGGTTATCAATTGGTACTGTTATTGAAAAGTTTGTACTGCTGGTACAAATTTTAATTGTTTTGTTCATAATGTTAGTCATATAATTTTACTGCTATAAGACAAATGTTTTGCATTTTGTTTTCTTGGTCTTAGAATAACCATTTCAGGTATGAACATTTGAGCACAAAGAAAGCTTCAAGTGAAATATATGAGCAGCAGAATGATGATACAATTTGCTAACATAATAGGTTCATGATGGACAGAGTTTGGGTATTCATTAACAAAGGTTTACACCTAAGTTAATTGATTCTTTAAAACTTCTTTCTTGAAACCTGATTATGATGTTTCACATTGACTTGATGGCTCAGTTGGTCAGATAGTAACTGACACAACTCACTTTCTATCATTTTATATTTTATTAGTATAATGAGCAAGTCTAAGGACATCTGATAGAAAGAACAGCGAGCAAAAGTGAATCTAACACTTGCGTTAGAGACAACAATTGCCACGAGCTGTAAACACTGTCAAGAAATCCCTTCGAATGGGTTTATCTGTACACATTGGTTCTCACACAACCAGAGATTAATTTAAAACTGAATACATTGGTTCTCACACAACCAGAGGTTAATTTAAACCGAAATCTTGATTAAGTGTCTGTTACTACACTTAATACCTTCAAAATGGTTGTAAGCAGCATGATTTTTCAAAATAAAATCAAGTTCTTACTGCTAAGTCAAGAGTTTCTTAAAATCTTTTGGATTCATAATGGCTCAGAAACCCATCTAATGATGGATTATGGGTTATTGCCCCATGATTCACCACTCACAGGAGTTAACACACCTGGAATTGATGAGGGCAGCAAATTCACTTTTAAGGAATTGATGGCTACATGCACAACATTGTCTGAAAACATGTTCTAATTGGTAGATCAGATGATGGTGAGATAATGGTGAGAGATCTTCCAAACAGGGGAGGAAATAAAGCCCAGGGGAGGAAGATTAACCAAATGTAGGGAAGGATGTGTATGCTCAGAATCAGGGGAGGGAAGTTTAAATTGATCAAACAAAGGAGAAAGATATTGGGGAGGAAGATTGCCCAAATTGATCAAGTCTCATAAGTTTCTTTGATTCAAGAAGTGCATGAGTCTAGTAAAAGCATCATATTGGCTCAAGAAGTGCCAATTGTGGGAAAAGACAAGAGCATACAGGATGATGATGTTAACTTGTTTAAAAGCCAACATGTCTTATTATTCAGCCAATGATAAGAACAAGCTCCAATTTCAGTTGATGGTTGTTGGAAATTTGGACAAAATTCTGGAGTATTATATATATTCAGAAGGGATGAAGCAATTCATCAAATGGAGAAAGTTCTTTCAGTTTCAATTTTAGTTCACTACGTTTGTTCATTACTTGCATGGCTTGCTGTAAAATGACTTGACTTCTAAAGATAAAGACAAAGAAAATGGTTGAAAATGATTCACAGATGGTAGATGAGTTATTGAGAAAGATATTTAATCTTGCAGAACAGAGGAAAGCTCAGATCAAGAGTCTGACTATGTAGTGTTTTGAAGACTCTCACAATCCTCATTTAATTCAGAAGAAACTTGATGATTTGGGATAAATCACAAGTTTAGGGGAGGATTGTTGGGAATTAAATGTTTTAAAGATTAGTGTTGGAAATCAAATGTTTACAAGGTCAGTACTACTCAAGGAAATACACTAAGTGTTGTTTCTACTGCTAGTGTATATTATTCTACTGCTAGTGTTAGAGTTTCTACTGCCGCAAGAATACTACTACTAGTGTATCAGATACTGCTGTTAGAGTGACTCATCCTACTGCTGAATGGATAAGTGTCGCGTATACTACTGCTGGATGGATAAGTATGTATAAGATATCTGTGTATAAAAGTCAAATATATATGGTAGATAATATCTTAGACAAAGTGATCAGTCATCATGTTGTATACACAGAACAAGTTGTAAAGACAGATACATGTTGTATCTTAGTTACTGACACACTCAACAAGCAAGTAGTAGATAAGACTTGACAATATTGTAAAGATCTCCTTTTGGACTATAAAAGGGAGATCTTAGCTTAGAGATAAATATGCATGTACTTAGAAATTACATATCTGTCAAGAACAAAGAACTAAACTCATCACAGAAAACATAAGTCATAGAAACATATAGATTCAAGGTTTTGTAACCCTAGTGATAGTGAAGATCACTCGTATTATTCTCAATAATATTGAATCATTTGGTGTTATACTTTCTGTGTTCATTGTTCAAATAACAAGCATCACTGTTCCATTTCCAATAACCAATATCCTTCTAAGTGTGGTTAAGTAGATTCCGCATACTTAATCATATTCACTCAAAGTATCATATACACAAGTTATAAAGGACTAACATCCTCAGAAGTGTATCGAACATCCTCTCACTTTTGAAACATTTTGAATAGATTTTGCTCAAAATTAAGAAGTTTTTGATAAATTTTTCTTGAAGACATCTTATTTGTTAGGATTGTCGCACTAAAACGTACAACAGGGTCCTTTCTTTACAGAGATCGGGTTAAGCACTGTTATGTGTGCATAAGCCATTATGATTTTTAGGATAAGTGCACGAAAAATATTTAGAACCTTTTTTTTGATTAAGCACTTTCCTTTCTTTGAAGCATGGGTCCTGAATTGATGTGTCCAGAAGCCATTATGAGATCAGATTAGACAAAAACCTTTGGAACCCATTTAAGCACGGCGCCAACGGGTTTACCATACATTGAAAAACCATTTGTAAGTTATGTCAATCCGATACAAAGAAGTTGAATTCCAACGAGGACTGAAAACCGGTGTTTCATTTTGAAATAACACTCGTGGAATTAACGGTGATTTAAAACTATTTTTCTTGTGAAAATTGTTTAAGAAACCCGGTGTCTCTCTTGGAGTTTTAAAACTTGAAGAAGTTTTCCATCCATTGTTGAAACCCGGTGTTTCATTTTGAAAATTCGTTTTTGAGATGAATGGAAACCTTCCGGTATTTGAAATGTCCATAGCAGAGCCATTTTTGTATTGTAGCGGAAACATTTCAGAGTATGAATATTTCAAAGGTTTTGAATGACTTTGCTTTAGTTTCCACACTTTCTTTACCGGTGTAAAACGAGAGTGTGGAGTTTGAAAACCTTGATTCGTTTCTTGTGAAAATTTTTGAGAAGTAATTGTTTCGGAAAAATTATGTCTCTTGAAACACTTCCTTCCTTTTTGCAAAGAATAGGTCGTGAATTGAGAAACCTTTTTTGAAAAATGGTTTTGAAGATTCACCTGTGTAAACCTTCTCCGAAATACTTACTTTTGGTGTTGACTTGTTTGAAACATGAGATTTGCCTTTTGATCGATTAAGAGCATCAAACTTTGCCTTTAAAGCAGCGTATGACGTTCTTAAATCATTGTATTCTTTTTGAATCGTAAGATGATTTTGTGATGCCAGTTTTTCATGTAATGAAACATTTTGATCTTCAATATGTGCAAAATATTTCTCATATTTGTCCGTTTCGATTGAAAAATTGTTTTTGGCATCATCAAAATCTTTGGCTTGTTGTGCTAAGATCTTTTCCAAATCAACAACTTTCTTTTTAAGTACACAATTTTCTTTTTCAAAATGATGATTTGTTGCGATCTGAGAGTCAGATTTGTTTGAAATTTGATTCTGAACTCTTGATCGTTTAATTGAATCAAACAAGTTTTTGTAAGTTAGTTTCAAATGCACATATTCTCTTTGTAATGACACCACAGCATGTTCCAATTCAATATTTTTTGTATCAAGTTCGTCAAAATCAAACTTGATTTTGGCATCATCACAATTTTCTTCAAAAATCTTTTCTTTTCCTTTAATCACCATTGTCAAAGAGTTTTCAGAAGACTTTTTCTTTTCCTGCAGTTTGAGTTGGAAAGAAATACTTTGTGCTTCGAGTTTTGTTAAATCTTTCTCAAATTGCGCAGTTCTTTTTGACAATTCTTCTTTGACTTCAGCTGCTTCTTTTGAAAACTCTGTGATTTTCTTTTTGAGACAAAGATTTTCTGATTTCAAAGAAGATGACTGTTCAAAATTCACATTCTCATACTCATGGCTGACAGACACTGATTTGAATGACTCTATTTGATTTGTGAAAATTTCTTTTTAAATATCAAGTATTAAGCATTTTTCATCAAATTCGTCTTCAAGAGAATGGATGTACTTTAAATCTTCTCTCATTTCGGTGACAAGATACTTTTCAAAGTGATCAAAACTTAAGTTGATATCTTTCACACAAGGTTTAATCTCATCTTTTAAAATCTTATGGATTTCTATTTTTAGGCGTGAATCCGATGCAAGAAGATTAGTGTAATCATTATTGGTGTATTGTTGCTTAACATAAATGACTTTTAACGTTTGCTCAATGTGAGTTTAAGATTGCAAAACTGTTTCCTTGCTTTATTTTGCCATAACTTAGCATCATAAGTGGCAAGTTGAGCTTCTTTGAAATATCTTTTCACATTTGTGTATTTTCTTTTCAAAGGTCCTTTTGGTATATCTGTCAATTGTGTACAACCATACACAAAGCCATGGTACGAGAATGGGGTTTTTCATTGTTTTACTTTTAAATGTTTTTCCTCTTCAGATTTTTCTTCATCTTCTGAATTGAGCAGAAAATCAGTCGACAAACCTTTTCCTAGTTTTTCAGCATCATAAAAACTAGGTGTCAACATTTGCACTTTGTTTAAAAAACAAGGTTTTTCATTTTTCAAATCATGTTCCAAATTATTTTCCAAGTGAGTGGTATTTTCAAAACCATGTCCGGATTTTGTGTGATTAACGTCCTCATCTTTAGGAAGTATCATTTGAAAAGTTTGAACAGTTTGTCCTGTTCTTCAAAGTTTTGCTTCAAGAGCGTTTGCACGTTTCAAAAACTCTTGATTTTCATTCTCAAGTTTTGTTTTAACAATCTCAAAATTTGAAGTGGTTTTCTGAAGCTTTGAATTTTCACTTTTTAAATCAGAGATCTCTTTTAAAAGCGCTTCAACATTTCTGTTGTTAAGTACCATTTGTTCATCCAGTTTTTGAATGGAACATTTTTCACGAAAAAACTGCTTCTCTATAACCAACTTCAAGTTCTTCTTTTTGTTTTAAAAGTGGTTTGACAGACTCTCCGTTCATCTCATAATTCCGAGCTTGAGATTTAATCTTTTTGTTTTTTGTTACATTTTCAAAACCTTTTTCCATTTCCTTAAATCTCTCAAGCTCTTTGGTCAATAAGACATTCGCTTGCTTAGCTTCGCGATTCTCCTCTTTGCAATTATCAAGTTCATCCTTGAAATTATTGATTAATGAAGCAAATAAGGCACGATCTTGTTCATAAGTATATCCATCCTGGGTAAGCTCACCTCCATTAGGATCCATATCTGGAGTTGTAGGAGTGATATTACTATCAAACCGTTCCACCAGATATGTGTCGCTTACGGACTCAGGATGCGCAGGATGTGTCTTATCATGAGCAAACATATTATCGAACACAACAACATTATCATTATCGTTTGAATGTTGTACCGTAGCCAATATCTCTGCGTCAAATGAAGGTCTGATATGATCATCCTCGGTATCCCAAACAACTTCATTCATGTGTGTACCATCAGCATCCGAATCATACCTTGGACTGCTGCTTTCAACCTGCTATTTTGGAGATGTATCACTTCTCGTGAAAACTAGATTAGCATCTGATGCTTCACCCTCATTAACTTTTTCCTCTTCTGTTTGTTCATCTTTGTCTGTCTCTCTTTCAATCACCTCAGTTTCCTTTAACAACATTTCCCTTTCAATTAGCTCTCTTTCTTTTAGCTGCATATCTTTTTCAATCTGCTCTCTTTCCCTTTTCTGCTTCTCAATTTCATTTAACTCAACTTCATCTGCATCAAGTATCTTTTCGAGTTCACCCATGTTATTGATGCATTTAGTTCTGAAGGTCATATAGCTTACCCAAAATCTTTGGTAAAACGCATCGATAAACTTTGACTGGTTCAATAACCAACGATTAAACATACTCTGAAGCTGATTTTTGATCACTTTAAGGAGAGCTTCCTTGTAGTTACGCGTATGAAGTTCTTCTCCATTAAGTACCTTTTCAAGTAGATTCAGGTTATGGATGAGTTTTTCTTTGAAATGATGAAATTGAACTCTGAGGAAGTATTCAAATTTTTGATCGAACCTTGGTTCATATCCTGATGTATTTATGACCTTTTCAATATGTGACTTGAACACTTTAAACGCATTCTTTGAATCTCTCTCTTTCATTTGCATTTCCTTTTCCATTCAGTTATGATTTGTGATAAAGTTGATCTTGGATCGGCTCAATGATATAGGAGTTGTGTTTGTTGTAAGTTAACGCAAGTTGTTGCAGTGAAATTTTGTTCTGAAAACATAAAAATGTCGATAACTTCTTTTCAGAGTGTATTTAGGCCTCGAAGGTTGGGTTCAGTTCATTCAACATGTCGATCTTCTCGTTCTCACGGTCGTTTTGATAGGTTATGGGCTGAAAACGGAGTTACGATTCAAAAGTTATAGCCGTTTGAAGTTTTGTCGTAAAAAGTCAAACAAAAGTCAACTTTTAAGGTTCAATTGCGATAACACTGTTCACTTTGGTCTAACTTTGATAGCTTTGACTGGATTGCAATTTCGATAACTTTGACTTGTCCAATTTTGATAACTTTGATTTGTCCAATTTCAATAACTTTTACCGGTCCAATTGCGATAAGTACAATTGCGATAACAGCAATTCCGATAAACCCTTGGAATTTCGATAACCACAATTTCGATAAACCCTGAGGCAATTTTGATAATCACAATTTCGATAGACCCTTGGGCAATTGCGATAATATCTATCTAATTTGTACAAATTAGAAGATTTTTCCTTAGTCGAAGTATTCTACAAATTATACAAGCAAGGGAATACTGAGTAATCGTTGGATCGTGAAGTAAACTTGTACTTGATGAATTTCGATAACCAAATGCGATTAACCCTTAAGCTGCAATTGCGATGAACCCTTAAGCTGCAATTGCAATGAACCCGTAAACTTCAATTTCGATAAACTCTCAAACCAATTGCGATAAAAGTACAGAATTTTGAAGCTCAATATTACGACAAAGAACAAACTTGTAAACAGTTTCTTGCGACCAAAAACCTTCAAAAACACTTAAATAACAATAAAGTTGCGACCTTGAACGTTTATAATCAAATTTTGAGGAAATTCGATAAATAGCCAAAACTTTTTAAATCGATAAGAAACAATTTTTTGACGTTTTTGATGCGATTTTTTGCCAAAACTCACAAATAAGTAGTATAACTATAAGAAGGACAACAACTTTAACCAAGAAAACGTAAAATATTGAAAGTTTTAAAGAAAAAGCTCACGTTTTTATGATAAAAACGCAACTTCTTCGAAGTTTCAACTCAAAAACGAAACACAAACACTCTTAAATCATTGTTAGGCTTTTGATACCACTTGTGATGACCCAATATTATCACATCACACACATATAACTTAGAGAGAGAGAGGTATTCATAGAGAGAGAGAGAGAGAGGTAGAGAGAGGTGGAGAGAACTTAATGATATTGCATTGAATGAATGAACTCCCACACCATCCAAACAAGCTTAGGAGGGGTTTATATATTTCTTACAAAGGCCACATGGGGCGGACCATGGACCTCATGTTGGGCCAAGCCTTTAAGGCTTTACATAATGAACTAGCACTTTACTAACTGTTAAACGTTAACCTATTACAATACTTATTGACTCATTAATGATCGTCACTTCTATTCCTAACATTTTCCTCATCATCTGACACCCAGTCTTCAATAATTGGGGCATCATTATTCTTCCTACCTACTTTAGACTCTTCTTCTCTAGACTTAGCTTTACTTTTCTCAACTACAGGCTCATTAACAAACTCTCTAAACAAGTAAAAGATAAGTCAGGTGTTGGAGGCATTAATTTTCCTGTGTAGGGAGGTGGAACTTCATTATAACTTTCATAGCCTAAACCTTTCTGGCAATTGTCAACAATCTGACACTCTATGAGCTTGTTTAAAGTTTTCGATGCATTTTCAAATTTATCTACATTAAGTTGAATGCCATCTTTTTCCTTTTGAACTATTTCAAGCTTCTTCCTAAGCTCTCTAATAGTTATTTCTCCTATATGAATTTAAAATTTTAAGCCCTTAATATTTTCTTCATAAATGGACTCATTTGTTTTATAAAATTCAAGTGTTTCTTCCACTGACTCTAACCCTGTCTTATAAGCTAGAACCATTAACTCAGATTACTTAAAATCTTTAAATAGTTTATCATTTTTGTTAATACAAATATCGTCCTAAAAACGTTATTTATATTTTACGATCTTTGCTATATTTTGTTAATGACAATTATAAATTTTATCTTTAGCAAAACATAAATATAAGTTAAGTCTTTTACATTTATAGTAATAAGCTTTTATAAACTCATCTACATGCTACATGATCACTAGATTATACATATTACATTCATATATACATTTACATAGTTTACATTTTTTGGAAATATGTACATGACATCATTGCATACATCATATTGAGATCTTTGGATATCTTGAAGATTTGTAGAATATCATGGAAAGATCTTCAAGCACAGAATTAGATATAGTAAGATTTTGGTTAGATTTGGAAAGATATTTGGAGATTTGTTGTCAGGTTCTGGCGGAACCAAATAACATAACGGACGGAACCCTTGATTTGGTTCCGCCTAATCCGTGGCATGTTTGATCAGTTTGCCTATAAATAGCAAGCTGCTCATTCATGTTTACTCATCACTTTTAGCATAAACAACATTCATTCATTCTTTCATACATTACTAACCCATTCATTCATTCATTTCATTTGTAGTAATCTTTCTTTTGTAGCAAAGAGATCAACGCATTTCAAGCTTCAACATATTGTTGCAAGACTTGTTAGAATAGTCACTGTGTGATTTAGTTGTTATTCA
>CP139505.1:180323992-180342035 GCA_021014915.2 Artemisia tridentata subsp. tridentata
AAAGGCAAAGGCAAATCACTAATGCTTCAAGACAAACCCGATGACACCCTACAACCACCAAAGACTAAAGAAGAGGAAATTGCACAACTCAGGAAATCCCTACAAGAAAACAAAGCAAAGTATATGGCTGATCTTGAGAAACTCAAGCAAAAGAAGAAAGGTGAAGGGTCCGGATCAAAGGTTAGTGAAGAAGAAACCTTGTCTAAGTCTGATGATGAAACAGAAGCTACATTGTCTAAATCAGAAAGTGCTTCACTGAGTGAATCTGAGGGTGAATCTGAAGAATCAGACCAACTCATTCACTCACCCTCAGAATCTGATACTGACAAAACTGATGAAGAAAAGAAGAAAGATGATGAAGATAAAGGAAAAGATGGTGAAAGTGATGACGACAAAGACAGTGATAGTGATGAGGATGACGATAACCAAGATGATGATGATCAAGATGATGACCGTATACCTACTCCACCTGTTATACCATCATCTGTTGATCAAACTTCCAAAACCAAGCCTCCCTCACCAATACTTACGCCCCAACAACCTGAAACAAGTAAACTCCAGGCTCTTAAGGAACAACTCAGCGCAAGCTCATGTAAAGACGCAGCAACATGGCATCGATGAGTTCAAGGCATATGATGTGTCTCTAGCAATGGAAGACTTCCTCAACAACAACCTACCAAAAGAGATCAACAGACACCTTCAGGAAACACTTCCAACTCTTTTGAAGGAATATGTCAAGAGAAAGCTTGATGGAATTGTAGCTCATCATATTCAAACAACACCACTCACAATTCAAACAAAACCATCAAAGCCTTCTGCCACAGATCTCAAAGGATAATTTCTTGAAGCCATCATCAATGATCCAGAGGAGAGTGATCTTCGAAAAGCTTTGATCAAGTCCATGAAGAAAGCTGAAAAGAAGGATGATCCTTGCAAGAAGGTCAAGTCTAGCAAACCTCATCATGATGATTCTGACAAAGACGACCAAACAAAGACGACCTACGGCTACACTGCCATCATCCAACATTCAACAGACTGGCGAAGAAGAACTAGTTCCTCAAGATACTGGAACATTTGATGATGCTGAACCTCACAATGACATCACACACAACAAAGCTGCAGCTGTTCCTGAACCACCTACGGATGCACCACTAAAACCTACTTCTGAATGGATTATTCCAACTGCTGAATAGTTTGAATGGTTTGAAGAAATGGTGGATGCATACCCCGATATTCCAGAAGATGAAGTTCCTGCAGAAGGCTCAGTTGTGGACTTCACAATGAAACTCAAGCAAGTGATGAAGATCAAGAAACTACAACTGTCTGACATTGTCTACATCCGCAAAGCAGGTTTCTCACAATTCAATACTTCGATCACTTCTCAACTGGAATTCAAATACAGCCTGGAACAAGTTGCAAGAGCCTTATCTGAGAATATTAGTTGGGATGTTGCAAGATCTTCTCGTGAAACTGACACATTCCAGTTTCGTGACTAGTCACAACACTTACCGCTCATTGGTCAAGCTCATAATCCCAAGATACCTAAAGCCTATTTCTTCAAAAATGACTTGGAGTATCTGATATATGGGAAAACTAATCCAGAAAAACAATATGCTACATCTCTCACCAAGTTCAAGGCTGCAACCTATGTGCAAGAAGGACTTGAAGAACAGATTGGAGACTTGTTCAGCACCTCAATTGCAGAATACAATGATGAAGCTATTCTAGGAGTCTTTCACTGGCATGAGATGCAAAAATAGTTCTACAAATGGAAACTGACGTTTACCTCAAAACACAAGGTAAACTACAAAGACAAGATTCTTTCCATCAAGAGTGCTGAAACAGAGTCAAAATATGGATACAACTTTCTGACTAAGATCACGGTTCGAAGACAAGATGACAAAGAGTACTCGTTCAACGAAGCAGACTATCCTCATTTGAATCTGAATGATATTGAAGATATGTACCTGCTCAAGATACAAGGAAAACTCAAGCATCTCCCTGGCAGCCTTCAATACGACATCATCAACTCTCCACTTCTTTACATCCGAAGAATAGTGATAAAGACAAGAGTCGAAGATGTTCATCTCGGTGTTGAAAATTACCAAAAGAAATTGAACCTCATCAAACCTGATCTTAGACCTCCGGGTATCACAGAAATGCAGCCATATTCTTTCATCAAAACATCATTTGGAGTAGTGTACGTCGGATCTGGAAGACCAAAGTTCATGGACTACGAAGACATTCACAAGTTCAGTGATGAAACTTTGATACAAGTCAGGTCTGAGATTAATCACATTCTAGAAAACCACACACAAGGGCGGAAGCAGGGTTGGTTAAGACACATGACTTGGAGACGAAATGATGTGAAGCAGGCAGTCAAGTTCTTGGCACGGATTGACTACAGGCTCAAGCATCAGGTTCAGATGAGAAGATTGGAATGTTATGTAGGGGGAAGAGCTAAAGATCCTAACATTCTTACATTCCTTCGTCTGGAGTAAATCACTGGTATTATTGTCATTTGTTTGTTATCATTCAATATTGTTTAAATATGAGTATGGCTTGTGCATATATAACAGTGCACAACCCATACTTGTAAAGAAAGGACCTTGAGGTACGCTTCAATGCCTCAATCCTAATATAAGGAGCGAAAACTTCTTACTTTTGAGTAGAATTAATCAAAATTTTGATAACTTTTTTCAAAATTCTGCTCAAAAGAACAAGTATTCCTTCTCGTGCTTAAAACCTTAAAAAGTGATTTCACTTGTTGAGGGGGAGTACTTGAAACAAATCTTTGTTCTAAAACAAAAGTTCTTGTTAAATTCTTCCTGTAAACCTCAAAAAGAATATTTTAATCAAAAGTTTTCCAAAAACAACATCAATATGCTATTTTTGAGGGGCAGAATAATAATGTGATTAAAATATGGTAACAATAACTATGAAATCTCGCATGAGCTCGAATCAGATTTTACCCAAGAATTGACGAATATTAAATGTCATTAATCGAAAAGACTTATCCTGGACGGGTAATAATTTCAAGCTGGTTTATCCAGTGATGTAAGCATGTCTTGAATAGGACTTGTCTGAGTAGAGTGCACCATTTCGAGAGATTTTCTTTGAATATGACCAGGACGGGTAATAATTTCAAGCTAGTCTAACTAGTGATGTAAGCGTGTCTCGCAACAGTCATATTCACTGAAAATCAATCAATTCAAAAGTGCTAACTCCACCCGACATGTGCAAATTTATCTTAAAAACTTGTGAGCACATGTGAAGGGGGGGGTATTTCTGAAAGAAAAAAAAACAAAACTCTCAAAGTGTTAACAAAATATGTTTTATAATCATAAACACTTTGAGAGATTTTCAAATGATTGGTTTATGGCAACATAGGATAGTCATGGAGTTATAAGGTGACTAAGGATCAGAAATACGTCCTATGATCCGCCAGAACCAGAGGGATCTACCCATGGACAATACCAATAGTTTAAAAATAGAAAGTCCTTAGGTATGATTGAAAAAAAAAATGAGTAAAGAAATGAAAGGAGAAAGAAGGGGGTTGAAGAATTAAAAAGAAAAGTAAATGAAAGGGTGAAAAGAAATAGCCCTCCATATGTTCAACCTTAGGGCAGAAACCGGGTTCAATTCATATGCTACTGGATGCCACTACAATGACACCGGTATTGAAGATAAGCCATCGTGGACCCAGTGACGCACTGCACTAAACCTTCTAGCCACTCAAGAGTCTCTCAAAAGATACTTGTTTCATTTCTCACGTAGAACCCTTCATAATCTATCGACCTCTCACTCTGAGATGAGTTGATATTGAAAAGGAGGTACTCTGCTCCATGCCTCCGACAACTTAAACCAAAATGCACAAAATTTAGTCTAGAGCCGCGAGATATATCAAAAGATCTCTTAGGAACACTTAATATTTCTACACTGGTTGTTCAACATTATGGACACTAGTTGTAAATAACTAGAGTCCTACGCAGATCTTTGCAATTTGCCAAGAACATTCATGAGAGAACTCACAATTGTGATTCTTAGTGATTGAGTGAAAATTCCTGCCAGGATCAACATCAAACAGCCCTGATAGCAGGTCAATTCGGTAATCCCTTGTGGGTTACGCTTACTGTTCGAGGTGGTTCCAAACGGTCTACAGTCGTGGAGTGATACTTCGGTATACTTCAGCGACTCACCCGGAATCGTTCATACACTTCGGTGTATCTGAGTTAGCTTTATTGGGGGCATCCGATTCAGGAACGGCCTTGGAAAGGATTAGAGAAAGTTTTCACACTATGCTGTTAACGATATCGAAGTCTGAACCTGTAAGTGCCGGATGCTTCTCGAATTCCGAACCTGTAAGTGCCGGATGCTTTATTACTAACTATTTTTATGCAGGTATTAATGAAGACCAGGAGTTCCTCCACCACCATCACCATCATGTTCATACTAATATCACAAAGAAAGTTCTCACAAAGATCAAAGCGAAGAAAACGTTCAAAAGTCAAAAGATCAAAGTTAAAGAATGAGAATACTTGAAGTTTAAAGATCAAAGTCTGAAGAAGTATGAGCATGGTGGAAAATACGTAAAGACTCTGGAATTAAAGATGTTGATGGAAGGCAGATCACTATATTATCATATCACACACAACAAGAACAAAGAACAAAGATACGATGGACGTCAAAGCCTAAAGAGCAAAGAAGACGTCAAGCAACCTTGATGACCAATCCTTAGGGGGAGATTGTTGGGAACACATTTCATAATATCAAGTATTGGTCATAGTTTATGTAATAGGTTGCTTTTCTATTAAGGCATTTATGTTTGTTTTAAGGCTCGGCCTATGTAGAAGGCCCATGCGCCGTGGCCTTTTATTTATTTTCTAGTTATTAGGGCAACACCCCTTACATGTAAGAATACTATAAATACCCATTCTCTTGATGAGAAGGGTGTTGGTTCTCGTTGGTTATTGATTAACAAAGTTTATCATTCATTTACAAGTTCCATCCATTCTCTCTTTCTCTAGATCTTGCGACTTGTGTGATAGATTTGTGACCTAACACTTCTTTATTAGAATTTTGACAAGTGGTATTTCAAAATTTATTCTCTTTTGTATGGTACATTCATACATACTACTGATACAAGTTCAGTAGTTCTTTACTTCTTTATTAGAATTTTGACAATTGGTATTTGGTAAAAAACTAAAAACTAGTACTTAACAAATACTAACAAATTAACAAGTAATAACTAATAAGCATACAATGACACAAATACAAAATGAAGGAATTAATAGTTATCATTTATCAAGTATTCAATGGATCATCATTAATATGCAAGAAGAAAAACACTGTCATGTGGCGGTGGGTTCAAGCCCCGTTGATTAGTCGGCCAAAATGTCAGAAATCATGTTATCAAAAAAAAAAAAAAAAAAAAAAAAAAAATAGCGCTCGTTCAATCTATTTATCCGAAAAATTCCAAACACATATAACTAATTTTGATCATTTATGAAAACCAAATAGTAAAGGGCATTGAATACCTTATTAGATGATTGAAATTTTTTTGATCGTTTGGTTTACTTTTCTCTTCTTTATCCCATGAAAATAACAAAGAAAATTGATCCATATCACTAGATCGGGAGGGGCCGGCACTTGCATTTTCTCTGGCAAAATTCGGTATACATTTGTTTAGTGTCGATATACCCGAAACTAATGTTAGAAAGTTTGATCATGACTAGGGGAGTGTGTTTGGTTTTGTTGTTTTCTTGGTATTTTCGGATCAGTCGGTAGTTAATTAACTAGAGGGTACCGAGCTCATTCCATGACTATTGTATAAGTGCATTAACCAGATATACCCTTCTTTAGCATAATAAATTTGTAGTCACTTTCTAGTTAGAGATCTAGGACTTCTCAAGTTTTTGATATCTTAATTTCATTGACTATCACTATGAACTGAAAATTGTTTAGATTAAAAGTCTTCTTGTTGTTACTGCTGCTCTGGTGAAGTTAGTGCTGCTAAGGAACTTTAATGAATATATGCTAAGTAGTTACAACTACTAGTACAAAGTTACTGTTGCTCAGACAAAGTTACTACTGCTAGTACAAAAGTTAAGAATGGTGCAAAGTTACAACTGCTAGTACAAAAGTTAAGAATGGTGCAAAGTTACAACTGTTGGTGCAAAGTTAAGACTGTTAGTATAAGTTAGTACTGTTAGGCGTGTTGGTTAGTACTGCTTATTAGATATGTATTAAAGATTTATAGAAAAGATTTGATATACTTAGGAAAGTATTGTAAGCCGTGTAGGACTCTTTGGTGTATAAAGTAGGTCATAGGGCATAGAGTTATGTACACACAAATACACAGAAACGTATAATTATTAGCTTCAAGGTTTTTTAACCCTAATACTTTGAGAGTATTCGTATTATTCTTAATAATATTGAGGCTTATTTGTTTGTTGAATTATATGTTCATCGTTTACCGTTTCATTAAAATTCTTCTTAATATTAAAGATTAGATTCTGCATAATCTTTGATATATTCAAACACAGTTTCTATCATAGTTGTGTTAGATTTATCTAATATAACTAAACCTTAAACAAGCTTAAGGAATTAGATCTAAGTTCAACTGGCATTCAACAAGTGGTATAAGAGCTTGTGATCTAGAAGCTGTGATATAGAAGATATGGATCAAGATTCTACACACATGGTGGCTGCATTCAAAGTTCCCATGCTCAAACCTGGTGACTGGTGAGTTTGAGATATGGAGGATGAGGATTGAACAATACATCCAAATGATAGACTATTCACTATGGGAAGTCATAGAGAATGGTAACACCTTGCCAAAAACAAAAGAAGTGGAAGGTGTTGTGACATTTTTGCCTATTGCAACTGCTGAAGATAAGGCTTAGAGAAGACTAGAGGTGAAAGCTAGAAGTACTTTAATGATGGGCACTCCCAATGAACAGTAGTTAACTTTTAACTCTATAAAAGATGCTAACTTGTTGCTAGAAGCTGTAGAAAAGAGATTTGGTGGGAATGATGCTACAAGAAAGACTAAAAGGAATCTTTTAAAGCATCAATATGAAAACTTCACTGCTCCAAGCTCAGAGATGCTTGATCAAACTTTTGATAGGCTTCAAAAGCGTGTGAGACAGTTGGAGCTTTTGGGTGACAAGCTTTCACAAGAATATGTTAATCAAAAGTTATTAAGAAGCTTGTCACCTGAATGGAACACACATGTTGTTGTGTGGAAGAATAAAGATGATTTAGATACTATGAGCATGGATGATCTCTATAACAACCTTAAGGTGTATGAACCAAAAGTCAAAGGGATGTCTAGCTCAAGTTCAAGCATACAGAACATGGCTTTTGTGTCCTCTTCAAATAACAACACTAGCAGCACTAAAGGAGAAGTTAATACTGCTCAAGCAGGTAATACTGCTCATGGAGTTTCTACTGCTAGCACTCAAGTTAATACTGCTTTCTCTACTAATATTGATAACTTGAGTGATGTTGTTATTTGTTCATTCTTTGCTAGTCAACCAAATAGTCCTCAACTTGTACAAGAGGACTTGCAACAAATCCATCCAGATGACATTGAAGAAATGGATTTGAGATGGTAAATGGCCATGTTGACTATGAGGGCTAGAAGGTTTTTGAAGAATATAGGAAGGAAGCTTACTGTCAATGGCAATGAAAACGTTGGTTTTGATAAGTCCAAAGTGGAGTGTTACAACTTCCATAAGAGGGGACATTTTGCTAGGGAGTGCAGAGCTCTAAGAAATCAAGACTACAAGAACAAGGAAAGCTCAAGAAGCAGTGTGCCTGCGGAAACATGTACTTCCACAGCTTTGGTGTCATGTGATGGTCTTGGTGGTTATGATTGGAGTGATCAGGCAGAGGAAGCACCTAATTATGCACTCATGGCTTTCTCATCTTCAAGTTCTAACTCAGAAGTATCCAATGATTCTATTTGTTCAAAATCTTGCTTGGAAACTGTTGCAACTCTTAAATCTCAAAATTGTGGAAAACTAGCAGGTGGTTGAATAGTTTTACCGTTTTAAAATTCTTTTTCTTTGAATACTTAACGTGATTTCAAAGTTTTGCAAGCAATAAACAATATATAACAAGTAAATAGAGAAAGGAACAATCAAACCACAACCCGGATGTTTATGGTGGTTCGGCCTACAAGGACTCTCTTCCTTCCCCTACTCCACTCCTCGAGCCTCTAACTCGAGAGTTTTTCTTCACTAAGAAACAAGCTCCCTTCTAGGCAGAGAAAACCTTTACACGTCGCTTACTCTTTTCCGGTACAAAGCTAGATACCGAGTTCTTTTACAAGGGCACAACCAATCTCGACACTCTTTGTATTTTAAGGACTAAAATACTAACCGGACTCTGCTGAGGTATAAGAATGTATGGTACAACAATGATGTGTGAATAACAACTAAATCACACAGTGACTATTCTAACAAGTCTTGCAATAATATGTTGAAGCTTGAAATGCGTTGATCTCTTTGCTACAAAAGAAAGATCACTACAAATGAAATAAATGAATAAATGGGTTAGTAATGTATGAAATAATGAATGAATGTTGTTTATGCTAAAAGTGATGAGTAAACATGAACGAGCAGCTTGCCATTTATAGGCAAACTGATCAAACATGCCACGGATTGGGTGGAACCAAATCAAGGGTTTCGTCCGTTATGCTATTTGGTTCCGCCAGAACCTGACAGCAAATCTCCAAATATCTTTCCAAAACTAACCAAAATCTTACCATATCTAATTCTTTGCTTAAAGATCTTTCCATGATATTCAACAAATCTTCAAGATATCAAAAGATATCAATATGATGTATGCAATGATGTCATGTACATATTTCCAAAAAATGTAAACTATGTAAATGTATATATGAATGTAATATGTATAATCTAGTGATCATGTAGCATGTAGATGAGTTTATAAAAGCTTATTACTATAAATATAAAAGACTTAACTTATATTTATGCTTTGCTAAAGATAAAATTTATAATTGTCATTAACAAAATATAGCAAATATCGTAAAATATAAATAACGTGTTTAGGACGATATTTGTATTAACAATCTCCCCCTTTTTGTTGATGACAAAACATAAAGTTTATTTTTAAGCAATGGAATAAATAAAGTGCATGTCTTTCAAAAATATAGATTAAACTTGTTTTATGCAAATTTAAAAGCAATTTTGCCATTTTAAATTGTATGAAATGTATGGTGTATGAGTTTAATATAATTCTCCCCCTTTATGTCGAAACAAAAAGAAGAAATGCAAAGCGAAATATAGTAAATGGCCCATGGTCAAAACTCCCCCTAATTGGAGTACCAAGTAGAATGATGCATGGATTTTGAGTGCTTCAATAGCTCCCGCTTGGACAATACTCCCCCTAAATGGAGTGCCAAGTTTATGATACATGAAATGAGAAATCTACAAAACAAAGGTTAGTACATTATTAGCTCTCCCTTGATCAATACTCCCCGTTGCTAGGGTACCAACGTATATGATGCAAGGATGAAAAATGCTACAAAACAAAGGTTAGTTGTAGATAATCCAACCAAGTAATATGATGCATGAGAAAAGGTTCAACCAAGAATTGTAGTTCAACCCATTTGACCAAAAAAATCAACGAAGTATGAATGTTCAAACTAAGTCAATAGTTCAAACCAACCATATAATGATGCAAATGTTAGTAGTTCAACCCAACCAAATATAATGCAAAATAAGTGATCACACACAAGCATTAACACAACATCCTTCAATTGAAAATTATTTGTGACCAAAGTCACAAATTAAGGTGTTAAAAAATAAAATGAAAAACAACCTAAAAATAGAAGTCCTACAAAGTCCTATAAAAGAAAAACAAAGGAGAAACTCCTAGCGTCTATTGTGGAGGATGTGACAGAGCATTTAGGCACTCTAGTATGTGGCTCAAAATGAACCGCATTTCATTTTGTAATTCGTGATCCAAAATGTTGGTTCGTTGAGTTAAGTGGGCGGTCGTCTCACACATGGAACAACCATGTCTAGGAAAGTTTGGAGGAAGGTTTGGTTCATGAGTTGGTGGTGGTGATGGTGGTTGGTTGTTTGATGGTGGAGGTGGTGGTGGTTGGTTGTTTGATGGTGGAGGTGGTGGAATATAGGTGGGAGACATGATGGAAGCTAGCAAAGTGGATTGTAAATCCATAGCTTCATTCAGGTGGGAATCCACCATGTTGGAGAATGTGTAAAGGCGGTCAAGTTTCTCATTGACCTCGCCTTGTGTTTGGGGTTGGTTTATCCACATTCCCTCATCAATGGCTTGAAGGGTTGATGTTGGTGAAAGGGGTTGAGGTTGAGCTTGTGGTGGAGGTGGAGCTTGATCACAGTAAAGAGGATCGTGAATATCCCTATAGATGGGATGAAAGAGGAGTGGTTCTTGAGCCTTAAAAGGCATTGGTGGTGGATTGGTGGACCTTGTTGGAAGGTCTTCCAAGGTTTCAAGATAGGGGTGTGGTGATGTTGGCGGAGTAGCAAATAACTCCATGGGTTGAAGTTTAGGTGAATGAGGTGGTGATCTTGTTGGTTGAGATGGTGCGGGTGGTGGTGTGGTAGCCACTGGAGTTATGGTTGGTGCTGGAGTGTTGATGATAATGTGGGGTGGTGTTGGAGTTGATAGAGTGCGGAAGTTTTCATTAGCAATGGGTGAGGAAATGTTCAAGGGTGAAGATTCTTCTAATGAAGAATTGAGATTCACGAAACAACAAGGTCTGACACTCATTCGAGCTGTCCTTCTGTGTGGTCTACTTATGGATGAGTTGTTTGACTTAGGCATTGTTGAGAAGAGAAGTGATGGTGATACATGCAGAAATTGCTATTAGAAATGATGGTGAAGGTGTGTATTGTGATCATCCTAAATCTTCTAATTTATAGACAGTAAGGTTTATGGAAGGGTGTGTTTGGATGTGATGATCCATAGAAAAATGTTGGTTCCTAATGATTTGGAAGAAGAAACTAAGTTAGTCACATCATCTAAGTCAATCCATATATATGGAGTTGAGTAAGAGTATGAAGATATGCAGTAAATGCAAAGGGTGAGTGGGAAATCTAATGATTTGATTGATCCATGGATTGCAGGGAACCAATTTGAGGGTTCCTTGCTTGTTACATAAAGGTAACTTGAGTGGAAATTTGAATTTTCAAATTTTGGTGAGAAATTGTGTTCCTATTTGTCTAATGTTGCTAAGATGATCCTAAGGTGATGAAATATCAGTAAAGGAATACGAATTCAAGAATTAATGATCTAAAGTGTGGGATTGAACTAAAATTTTAAAAATATGACTGTTGATCCGCAGAGCCAAACGATAACAAAGTCAGACCCCTGTTTTTGGTTTCACGGAATCCATTGGTATTATTTTGGCGGCACCAAAATTTTGAACAAACGGAACCATATTTTTGGTTCCGCCATATCTGCCAATCGAAAAAAGTTTACAGAGCGAATTTCTAAAGGTCCTAAACCTGTTCAAATCCCCTAAATTATCCTAAAACATATGTAATTAATTAGTTTTGATTGATTAATGACAAAAACACAGGTATAAACACATGTTAACATAGAGATCAAACGGACGATTTTGAACTTACTAATAAAGGAAGTTTAGCCAAACAGTGGCTTAAACATAGAAAATTGATAACATCAAAGTGTTATCATCCTGCATAGTCAAGTTAGTTTTCATAGAGGTTTAAAAATAAGATAATATCCTAAAATCATAACAATTCAACACATCATTGTTTCAAATTGTTTGTACCAAACACTCCCTATTCCCTTACTGCTTGTCGAGTTTCTTGTTTAGCTTAATTATCTAACGCCCAATGTTCTTGAACACTCCACGTATCTGCTTGAATTCTTCACTTTGTTGCTCGATTGGTGGAAGTTGGCTCAAATATTCTGGAGGAGGAATCCTAGAGTTAGGCAGACCATCATCCTCACTCATGGATGATGATGATGAGGAGGTGGGAGGATGTGGGCATTTTCCCTTCAACTTGGCCACTCTCTTGTCACTTAGGGGAACAAAGGTATGTGGAATGAGAGAGTAGTCTGGACAAAAACCTTTTGCTTTAGGAGGAATGGGTGCAAAAGCTCTATAGAGACGGGTGAGAAGCATCCCGTAAGGCATGGCGGTTGTTCCTGACACAGGAATGTCAGCCATTCTCTTGGCGACATAGTAGCCTAGGTTGAAGGGTTGGTGGGTTGACACACAATAGAGCATATAACAAAGGCTAGCATTGAGATGATCCCTATTTCCTATGGTGCATAAAACGTTTGCCCGAAGAATTTCTTCTAACTTCTTGAATTGGGGCCTAAGCTCGTTTAGCTCCATTCCAAACAGGTCTCTATCAATCTCATGACCTTGACGTGTTGTCCTAGTGTGGGTGGTCCTAGGTAGGAAGAGATGATCCCGGATGGTTTCTTATGGAGTCAAGGGTGTGTCGTATGGAGGCATACGATCAACGATAGAATCTAGGCTTGACAACGACCACTTGTCGGTGTGAAGACAAGTACCTATACCCAGAACTCCTAAGACTTCCGCGAATTGGTTCAAAGGGATGTTGAATTGGTGTTGGTTGACTTTGAAATGGATGCTTATGAGACCATAGTCATTGGAACTAAGAACGACACAAGCATAGAATTCTAGCACAAATCTAGGAACTATAGGTTCGTCTATGTCCAAAAGACAATCAAAGTTGATGGCGGCTAGTTGTTGTCGGATGTTGGTTTCTTCTAAAAGTGAGGGGTCTATGGTTCTACCCTCGTGTACGTACCTCTTTTCTAAAGCCTTAAATATCTTAACTTGGTCGTTTGAGAGTCCCTTTGTCTTATGGTGTTTAGGTAGGTGTTAAGGGTGTCTTTGTGGTCGTAGTATGTTGCGGGAGGCATGATGTTATCCTAGACACGAAAATTACATAGTTTAGTTAAAACTAATGAGAATACGTATATAAAGTTCTAGTGTGTGCCTATATGGGGACAATGTGGAGGTGTAGTTATCTCGACTCCTTTTAATGCGTGAAAATTTTGTTTTGCAAATTTTGTAGCAAAACGAGAGATAACCCAAACGCTCCTAATTCAATGTAGCTTCATTTGAATGTACCCGAAAATATATTAGTTGTGTATTCCCTTTAGCATTCAAGAGACATTATGCAAATGTTGTTTAAAACATAACGTTTTTATTTGTATGAACAATGTGCAAAAACCGTTTTCCTAGTCGTGAGAAGATTTTTATAAAAAAATTCTCATGCGGTTTTTAGTGAATTATGATAATGTCCTACAAGATGCAATTTCTAACTATGGAAAACATGATTTGTTATGCAATTTGTTGAATATGCTTCATGATTAATTAAAAATTATGCATAAACCCCAAGTTTTGATTTTGTGCAAGAAATAGAAATCCTAGACTCAGATCAAGAATGTAGATATAGTTAGGATACTTACAGAGTGGATTAAAGCACAAATTGGTTGAAGTAGAAAGCCTAAGTTCTGAGTTTGGTTTGCTATGGGTCGAGTTCTAGTTTCTTGTGTGTTTTTAGGGAATGTGAGAAGAGGGTTTTTGCCTGATATACTTAAAAACTTGCCCAGGAACCCACGGATAGTGCGGAACCAAAAACTGGGATCCACCCTTGTTGTCGAAGGGTTCCGCGGGTGCAGTTTTGGTGTTTGGTTATTTTCGTGTTTGGTTAATCTAAGGTTCAAGCTAATGTTTTATCTACACATTAGGTTTCATTAATCCTAAAACAAGTCTAAGAAGGTTAAAGGGTTCTCTCTTAAGAGGTTTTGTGAGGATGTCGGCAATGTTGTCTTCTGAGGATACTTTCTCAATCGAGATGTTTCCTTTTTGAACATTGTCGTGTAAAACTTGATGACGAATCTCTATGTGTTTAGTTCTAGCATGTTGAACTGGATTCTTGCTAAGGTCGATAGCTCCTTTGTTGTCACAGAGAATGGGGATGTCGTTGAGTTGAATCCCATAGTCGACGAGAGCTTGTTTCATCCACAGTGCTTGTTGACATACTTTACCTGCAGACACGTACTCAGCTTTGGTTGTGGAAATTGCTAGAGCTATTTGTTTCTTGGAGGGAACCATGCGGTGAGACAATGTCCAACAAAAGTACAAATGCCACTTGTACTCTTTCTATCGACATAGTCACCGGCATGGTCTAAGTTGGCATACACTATGGTTTCAATTCCCGTTCCTTTGGGATACCATAATCCTAAGTGTGTAGTACCTTTAATGTATCTAAAAATCCTTTTAACGGCTTCAAGATGGGATGTTTTGGGATCTTCTTGAAAGTGTGCACATAGACAAACACTAAACATAATTTCCGGTCTACTAGCCGTGAGATAGAGTAAACTACCAATCATTCCTCTATATTTAGTGCTATCTACGGATTCACTTTCGTCATCCTTTGTGAGTTTGGTTTCCGAAGACATGGGTGTTTTCATAGGTTTGAAATCTTCAAGACCACATTTCTTAAGCATATCTTTGATGTACTTAGATTGGTTGAAGAATATCCCATCTTCTAATTGTTTAATTTGGAGTCCTAAGAAAAAGTTTAGTTCCCCCATCATACCCATTTCAAATTCATCATGCATGATTTTTGAGAAATCGTCGCATAACTCTTGACAAGTTGATCCGAATATAGTGTCATCCATATATATTTGAACTATGATAATATGTAATCCCTTTTTCTTAGAGAAAAGAGTGTTGTCTACTAGTCCCATGGTATACTTATGTTCAACTAGGAAGGTCTTAAGTCGATCATACCATGCTTTTTGTGCTTTCTTAAGTCCGTATAAAGGTTTTTTAAGTTTGTAGACATGATTAGGTTTTTCAAATTCGGCAAAGCAGGGAGGTTGTGCTACGTACACTTCCTCATTAATAAAACCGTTAAGAAATGCACTTTTAACATCCGTTTGGAAAAGTTTAAAGTCATGTGCACATGCATATGCAAGTAATATTCTAATTGACTCGATCCTAGCGACCGGTGAAAATGTTTCGTCGTAGTCTATACCTTCTTGTTGATTGTAGCCTTGAGCTACTAGCCTAGCTTTGTTTCTAGACACTACACCATTTTCATCCATTTTATTTCTAAACACCCATTTTGTTCCAATTATGGTTTGACATTTAGGTTGAGGGACTAATGTTTAAACATCATTTCTAATGAATTGGTTTAATTCTTCTTGCATCGCTATGACCCAAGATTCATCTTTTATGGCCTCATTTATATTTTTGGGTTCAATGGTTGAAATGTAACAAAAGAAATTACTTTGGTTTTGAACTTTTGATCTTAATGTTCTTTCATTAATTTCTCCCATGACATTATCTAATGGATGAATTTTGGACTCTTTGACATTGACTATTTCTTTATTCAAAGGTTCATCTTCCTTGTCATTTTCAACATTTTCTTGGTTTTCAACCATTTGACTTTCAACTAAGTCCTCATCTACCAAAGGTGATGTCTTAGAGGGAGGTGGACTTTCGTCGAATGTTACGTTCAATGATTCCTCGACTCTTGAGGTTTCTTTGTTCAAAATGATATATGCTTTACTGTTTTGTGAGTATCCAAGGAACACACCTTCATAAGACTTTGGGTCAAACTTGGTGAGATAATCCTTAGTGTTTAAGATGAAGAACTTGCTTCCAAAAACTCTAAAATATCCTAATGTAGGCTTTTTGCCTCGATAAAGTTCACATGGAGTTTTATTTAAAAATGGTCTAATTAAAACTCTATTTAGGATATATGTGGATGTATCAACGGCGTTACACCAAAACTTTTGTGGTATGTTTTGTTCATTTAGCATTGTTCGACTCATTTCTTGAAGTGTTCTATTTTTACGTTCTACTACACCATTAGATTGAGGAGTACGCGGAGCTGAAAAGTTATGAGTTATGCCATTAGCATCACAAAAAGCTCCTAATTGAGTTTCGTTATCAAATTCACGACCGTGGTCGGTTCTTATTGACACAATGCTATTTCCTATTTGATTTTGAATTTTCCTACTTAGAACTTCAAATTTATCAAATGCTTCATTTTTAGTTTTCAAAAATTTAGTCCAATTATACCTTGAGTAATCATCTACTATTACCAAAGTATAGAAGTTTTCTCCATAACTTTGTATAGCGGACGGACCAAACAAATCCATATGCAATAGTTCTAAACACCTAGATGTAGACACAATGTTTTTAGCCTTATGGCTATTATGAACTTGTTTCCCAATTTTGCAAGCATCACAAAAGTGTTGGTCGTATTTCAACTTGGGAAGGTTTCTAACGAGTTCCTTAGATGATAGGCGTGACCTAAACGTCTATGCCAAAGAGTTGAGTTGTCATCTAGAGAGGTATGACAAAGTTTGTCTTTAGATGTTTTATCTAATTTCATAACGTATACGTGATATTTCAAAACACCTTTTCCTACAGTTATACCGTCTTTAAGTATTTTAATTCCATTTTCACTGAAAAGGACGTCATACTTTTTACTGCATAATTGACTAATACTAAGCAAGTTAAAGACTAAATTATCTAAATGAGCATCATCATCAATAGAGAGAGAGTCATGAGAGATTGTACCTTTTCTGATGATTTTACTTTTAAGCTTGCTACCAAACATAACATTACCTCCGTCGTATGGTTGGTAGGTTGAGAAAAGGCTTTTGTTTCCCGTCATGTGCCTTGAACACCTGTTGTCTTTAATCCACTCATCCGGTTCCAATCCAACTTGCAAGCATACCTCTTCTGAGTCATGAGCCATGAGACCAACTTCGTCGTTCTTAGGCTCGTCGTCATCACCTTCACTGTCACTCCTAGCCCCACTAACAAAAGCTCTTTGAGTCTTGTTCTTGGGCGGCATAAGACATTCTCCTATTTGATTGAACAAATATTCGTCAACCAAGCCTTCGATGGTGATAAAAGGAATAATGGGGTGTTGAGATTGCGCCAAGCTTGTTCTTAACCTGAAAATAAGAAATACGAAGACACTACGTTAAGTGATTGCGCAGGGGTTGGACCCTGCGAACCACCTCCGGCGTGCGAGTAAGTATATGTGATGGTAATGTAGGTCGTAAATTTATAGAGTGGAGTTAACTTGAAATTACTTACATTGTTCTTGGCCCGACTATGCTATTTATAGGTGAGAAATAGGACATAGTGGGCGGTTGCACATAGTTCGGAGATCATGGGGGCGTCCCATGGAAAGTGGTAACCGCTAGGGCTTTGTAGCCCACGATCTCTGTTTTGGCGGGAAGCCAAAGGATAGAGGAGACGTGGGTTTGACTAGGTCTGGATGAACCTTCGTGTTAGTCCCTTCGTCAGGAATACCCCGAAGGGCTTAGGGCTTCGATTGGCGGATTCCCACATGGTAACCATTCGCAGGCGAATGGTTTTACGCCAATGAAACGTGTTAAGGAGATTAACCTGGGCCTTCGAAGGGAGGGCTTTCTACAGGCTCGAAGGGGAGTCCTTCGACCCGTTCGGAGGGTACGTCATCAAGCCCCCCAGTCGAAAGTGATATATACATACGAGTATAAATTGCTTTCGACTCAAAAAACCTGCTACACTCTATCTTTCACAAGTTCGGACGAGATAAAGATAAGTGTTTACACAAATTATGCACAATAAATGCGGCTAATAATTCTCCAACTACTACACCCTAGAATGCAGCAGCTACTATATCGGTAACTCCAAACTTCTTTTCAAAATTGAAAAGATGGTTTGAAATCCGTATACTACTCAAAGTCTCAAACTATGAGTACACGTGGATGGTTAGGGTAAATTGTCAATAGATATGCATAAACTCTCTCTAGTTCCTACCTGATCATATTTTTTCTTTCGCCCAAAATACACATACACAGTACTGTGCTTTGTGCTTCCTCAGAGATTTAAGGTAATTATCCCTCTTCGATCTCATTGTTACAAATACAAGATGAGTATGGCAGCGAAAAGGATTATCAAGCAACAAAAATGTACCTTATCAGAACAGGCTTTAAT